>CM040124.1:282484146-282785873 GCA_022559845.1 Amorphophallus konjac | reverse complement strand
TAATCGCCCGAATGGAGAGGCTAAACAAGGTCCAACCTGACCCAACGAGGCACAGCTCCTTGAAGTGGTAGCCCCAGGGCCCACTTAATATAAGCCTAATAACTCACTCGAATCAAGCACTTCCTAGGCGGCCTTCGGGTTTGGAAGTCCGAGCATCAGTTTGATCGGGAGAACTCCTTCGAAGCCCTGTATTCTCTGCCCAAACCACGCACTCATCGCTCGAGAAGCATCTCCTGGGCTAGTGCCTCATGCTCGGGCCGATTGATGGAAGCTTATCTGTACAGCCGTTACATGTCCCTTAAAAGCTTGGAGCTCAAGGGGATAGGGTAGATCAAGAGTGATACGTGTAGCGGAGAGTTAGATAGAAGGGGGGATGAATAGATCACTCCCCAGTTCGATAAACACAGCCACAAATTCTTAGCCCCTCAAACTATAGTGATAAAGGCCACGTAAACAGACAACGAAGATGATAAGAGGAGAACTGATATCGAGAAAGCAACCACAAATAAGCAAAGTCTCAAGAAGTTGGAGAGCAGCACACAAAAACAACCAAACCGCAAATGAGACAGCGAATTTTTTAGGTGGTTCAATTGCTATCTGCAATCTACATGCACCCCTTACTCAATCGAGTAAGGCTTCCTAGCACTTGAGTCGCACACAGCAGACTCAGTCTGCAACAACCGCTGCCAAACAACTTGTACAGAGGAACAGCCTCCTCAATCTTCTGATCGACCAGAAGAAGAATATCGGAGAACTATCTCCCTTCCTTTGCACGCAGCAAAGGGAACCATGTGCAGTTACTCCCAAGTAACTCACACAACCAGAGGATTGAACCTCTCTTCCTCCAAGACAATGGAGGGAACTGGAGAACCTCTCCCTTCCTCCGAACGTGTAGGGTAACAATATGGAATGAAGATGATCAAACAAAAACTTGAAAACACAGCGATCGGTAAACGATAATATTCTCTAGAAACAAAGATAATGTAGCTTCCATAGAAGCAGATCTTCTCATTCACGAACACTACTTCCTCTCAGAAATTTTTCTTTCTCTTCTGCTTCTGCTGGCTCTCTTTCTCCTTCTCCTCTCTTTTCTGTTCTCATTTTTTTTTCTTCTGCTCAGCATTCACTTTTTATAGAGCATCAGAGGACAGGCGTGTGCTTTCCATTATTCCCGCTCAAAGGCCTTACCCCACGTGGCAGAATCCCTGCACACTTCTTTCCATGTGTCACGATCCTGCCACCTCCTCCATACTGGGATCGCGAGTTATTCTTATTCTTCTCGAAGGAGAAAAAATACCTGACAAACAATCAGAAGAAAGCATTTCGGATACTGGTAAGAAGAATGACATTGCTTTGGGCATATTGGTGCTGAATGCACGAACTGGGAGGGATGCACCGTTTATATAAGACATGAAGCAAATGTTGCACCGAATGTGATTAGACATAGCATGCACTGAGTAGAGATATTCAAGTCAACCATTGAATTGACCTACTAAAGTGTTTGACCCCACATGCACAGACTCTGGCATCCACCCGTGCAGCTGATGTGCACAGACATGGATCCAAGAGGCACAAGATGAAGACTTTGTACAGAGTCAAAAGAAAGGATCAAAGTTATGCACGGACTTCTAAAACAACTGTGTAACACAGTAGATGCACCGAGTTGAATATTCGAGAATTGCACCGAATGAAAGAGAAGAAACATACGAACAAAGACGGATGCAAGACAGACCTTGCACCGAGTCTGAAAGGCGAGACGCACAAAGACGCACAAACAAGATATGCACAAACCTAAAAGTGTATGCTGCAAAGAAATACAATGAAATGCACTGAGCCAATTTATGTCTAGACACGAAATGCACCGAGATGGAAATGGGGCTACAGTGTTTGTGAGTGAGACGAAGACTTGCACCGAATTGATAAGGAGAAGTACAAGACACCGCTTGCACCGAGATGAATTTGCACTGAAAAGAAAAGGACAAGATCTAACGGTCCATACCAGACAACGATTGCACCGACTAGAGCTTGCACCGACTTGAGAGATGAGATGCAAGGTCATGATATGCACGAACCATAAAGGTATTGCAACAGACCCCCTTCATGCTTTGAACCAAGAAGATGGTCCGTATAATAAATTGATTTATAGTGTGAGACATCATCAAAACCTTAGGGATGCAACAATCTCCCCCTTTTTGATGATGGCAACACTATGAATCAATCAATATCAAGGTATTAAAAATAATCAGCAAAAAAAAAAAACAACAGGCCAATCATACAGACAAAACGAACACATCTTTAAAAATCAAAACAAGCGCATGCAGACCAATCAAGCACAACTTCTGAACCTCAGCTCTCCCCTCTCTCCTCCCACAACATTTTCGCAGAAAAAGATTGATCGCAGAAAATGAATGATCTTTCGGATATTGTTTGACCTCATGACCTCTCTCCCCAACATTTTTGCAGAAATGAATGATCTCTCGGATATTGTGAGACCTCATGACCTCTCTCCCCCTTTGACATCATCAAAAGGTAATGAAAGGTGTATGAAATTGCTGGAGACGTGAGGAAGAAGTATAGTGACTTATTAGTGTAGAAAGACCCAATAACACATCTTAAGAGAATAAGTGAGGTGCTAAAGTCAAGTGAAGATTCTTGAACTCTGGTAATCAATAGAGAATTAGTATGAAGGAGAAGTTTATCCACATACATGGTGTATGATGTAGAACAGGGGTGAACAAGCATGGCAAGATTTCTGATTAAAACAACAGTACTTTGTAGACGACAAGAGACAAAATCAGAGAAGGTGTTCTCATAGTATTGAAGACAAGCATTCCAGACCTTTGCACAGAAACAAGGGATTAATATATATTTTTCAATGAGATCAATGAGTAGTTTGGTAAATCACACTTTTGACATTAGGGAGACACCTTGATCAGAGGCCGGAATCCCCAGTTACTCAGTGTGAGTACCTCATTACTTCTTCCTTTTGAAGAACATAGTTAGTAACTGTGGCTTTTTACATGGGGAAACACCTTGATCAGAGGACAGAGTCCCCAGTTACTCACCACCTTGTCACCATTGCTCTGTGATGATCAGAGACATTAAAGTCATTTTGCATGCAGATTTTTCTTTAAAAATGTTGACACCTCATGACATAGGAGTTACTTCACTTCATTGATGAAGCTCCCAGTTTCTCAGTGAACAAGCCATAGACCTTTGTTCATTTAGTTGATCCCTATGATGTGGAGGGGAGATGATTGAAGATAATACCAGAAGGACTGTTTCTTTGTAATGAATCTTGAGATCTAGATTTCAAGTTGTTCTGAACAAATATCAAGACATGCAGGTTTTAGCCTGACCTGAAATCATTGACAATGTAGGAAGATATACTTTGACCACTTAAACCAAATCTCTGATAAACTACTAGAGGAAAGATTCTAGCAGGACTTTAGTAACACAAACTTATAGACTTAAGAGATGAATGAGATTCTACTGACTGAGAGAACTGCACTCATTCAATCATGCGAACCAGCAATGACACACATCCGGTCAGTCTTTTTGAATCAGACAAAATCACTACCTTTCCAGCTCCCCCTTAAACGAAGCACTCAATGAAACTAATCAGAGGATACACAAAGCTCCCCCTCACAATAAGGACAGACATTTCACACAGCATTTTACCAAGATAGATCAATTCAATATCAAAAAAAAAATAGTCAAGATAATTTGAACAAGCCTAGTTCTCTCCTTAATGTGGTGAATTTGTCATTTTCCAGAGGTTTGGTGAAAATGTCAGCAATTTGATTAGCAGTGCCTCCATGAATCAGTTCAAAGTTGTTCTTAGAAACCTCATCTCTTATGAAATGATGCCTGATTTCTATGTGTTTGGTGCGGGAGTGTAGAATAGGATTCTTGGCTAGGTTGATGGCACTGGTATTATCACAGTAAATAGGTGTGCACCCCAGGTCTACTTGATAGTCCTGAAGTTGGTGTTTAATCCAAATGACTTGTGTGCCACAACTCCCTGCAGCTACGTATTCAGCCTCTACAGTGGAGAGGGCCACAGAGTGTTTTTTCTTGGAATCCCAAGATACTAAACACCCACCTAGAAATTCACAATGACCACTAGTGCTCTTTCTATCTAGTTTACACCCAGCATAATCTACATCTGTGTATGTAACTAAATTAAGTGTGTGTGATGCAGGAAACCATAAACCAAGAGTGTGTGTAGTGGACAGGTATCTAAAGATTCTTTTTACTGCAGATAAATGCAATTCAGTGGGTCTAGATTGATACCTTGCACACATTCCTACACTGAATTGAATATCAGGTCTTGAAGCAGTCAAATAAAGAAGAGATCCAATCATACCTCGATAGAGCTTGGCATCTACTTCTTTACCTGTCTCATCTACATCCAATGAGGTGTTGGTACCCATTGGTGTTGTAATGTGCTTCAAGTTGTTCATGCTAAACCTCTTGAGAATTTCCAATGTGTACTTGGTCTGGTTGATGAAGCATCCATCCTCTAACTGTTGTACATGTAAGCCAAGAAAGTACTTTAATTCACCTACCAAGCTCATTTCAAATTCAGCAGACATCAATTTAGAAAATTCATTACATAGTTCAGAGCTAGTTGACCCAAATACAATATCATCCACATATACCTGAACTATGATGAGGTCTTTATTTGAGCTCTTCGAAAAAAGAGTTTGATCTACTTTACCTCTGTGGTAGCCCTTGCTGATCAAAAATTCTGTCAGTCTTTCATACCATGCTCGAGGGGCCTGTTTTAGACCATACAGGGCTTTGTTCAACCTGAAAACTTGGTTAGGTTGAGGAGAAAATTGAAATCCGGGGGGTTGTTCAACAAAAACCTCTTCCTTGATAACACCATTCAAAAAGACACTCTTCACGTCCATTTGCTGGAGTTTTATGTTCTTGGAACATGCAAATGCTAGCAATATTCTTATTGCTTCCATCCTAGCAACAGGTGCATAGGACTCATCGAAATCAACACCAAATTCCTGACAGTAGCCCTTGGCTACTAGTCTGGCTTTATTTCTAGAAATGATTCCATCTTCATTCATTTTATTCTTAAACACCCACTTAGTTCATATGACATTAGTATTTTCAGGTCATGGAACAAGCTCCCAGACATTATTTCTTTTAAATTGACCTAACTCCTTACACATGGCATTAGTCCATGACTGATCACTTAAGGCCTCTTCTATTGATTTGGGTTCAATTTGAGAGACCAGAGCAATTAGGTCATGGTTATGAACATTCCTAAAGTGAGACCTAGTTCTAAGAGGTTCTTCAAGATTGCCTAATATGTTATCTATTGGATGATCTTTAAGATATCTAACAATTATTGAAGATTCACCTGTCTCAGCCGGCTCTACCTGGTTGGGAGCATCTGATGACTCATTTGGCTGAAGCTCCTCTTCTTCTTTGTCTTCTAGGAATTCTCCATTGTGCTCGGAATCCCTGTCAATGTTTTCAATGTTAGTAACACCTTTTGCTTCACCAAAAATAATGTGTGGAGACTCCTCAACTTTCTGATCAGTTATGTTAAAGACCGTATATGCTCTTGACACTTCAGAGTATCCTAAAAATATTCCAGGACAGCTTTTAACATCAAATTTATCTAAGTCTTTCTTGTCATTATTATGGATAAAGCATTTAGCTCTAAAAATCCTGAAATGAGTCAGATTTGGTTTCTTACCTTTCAACAGCTCATAGGGTGTTTTCTTGTGGATTGGTCTTACCATGGCCCTGTTGATTGTATAAGTTGATGTATTGGCCGCCTCTGCCCAAAATTTCCTTGATAGTTGACTCTAAATCAGCATGGTCCGGGCCATCTCCACAATGGTTCGATTTCTTCTCTGCACAATTCCATTCTGCTCTGGTGTCCTGGGAGAAGAAAACTTGTGTGTTAGTCCCTCTCTTTCACACAGTTCAGAAAACATGGAGTTTTCAAATTCACCTCCATGGTCAGATTGAATTGAACAAATTCTATGTTTTCCTTCTTGTTTGACTTTATTAAAAAATTGTTTGAATTTTTGAAATGCATCATTTTTGTTGGCTAAGAAAAAGATCCATGAAAATCTGGAGTGGTCATCAATGATCACATAATCAAATCTACTTCCATTAAGACTCTGAGGTCTAGTAGGACCAAAAAGGTCCATATGAAGAAGTTCCATTGGTCTAGATGACAATGGCTCAGATCTTAGCTTGAAGGACATTCGGGTCTGTTTGCCTAGAGCACAGGCATCACAGACTTTTGAAGTTGAACTGAACTTGATTTTAGGCAAGCCTTTAACTAAATCATGCTTGATCAATTTATTTAAAGTGGAGAAGCTAGCATGGCCTAAATGTCTATGCCAAACAAAAGCGTCACTTTCAGAATTGGCATATAAGCATAGATTAGAATCAGACTTAACATCTAAGTCTACCAAGTAGACATTATTGGTTCTGTTGGCTACAAATTTAATGCTATCAGAATTTATTTCAAAGATTTTGCATGAATTATTGTCAAACACAACCCTGTGACCCTTATCACATAATTGACTTATGCTAATTAGATTGTGTTGAAGACCTTCCACAAGTAAAACTTTCTCAATGGAGTTAGAGGAAGACTTACCAACAGTGCCGACCCCAATGATCTTACCTTTGTTCTTTCCTCCAAATTTTACCAGACCTCCTACCTTCATTTCTAACTTGCTGAACTTCGATCGGTCTCCTATCATGTGCCTAGAGCAGCCACTGTCGAGATACCATTTGTTGTTCTCAGCTGCTAGGCACACCTACACAAGCACAATCAAGCAAAGTAGTTCGGAACCCAAGATGAGTTGGGTCCAAAGACATCATTCAAATCTTTAAGCAGATGTTTAGGGATCCAGAATTGTCTCAACTTGGTTTTCTCTTGCACCTTAATTTCTGGTCTATAGAAGTTGTGAGTGGAGGTATGTCTAGCTGGTCTGGAGAAATGAAATCTATTCAAGTTATTAGGTTTCTCATCCCTGGGGTATCTCCTGTGAGCTTGTTGATTAACAAACTTTTGAGGATGAGTGTTGTTTCTCCAGTAACTCCTGTCAGAACCCATTCTTTTGTAGTAGTTCCAACTTTTATTCTGATTTATTTCCTTGGTCCAGCTACTACTTATGTTCTGGCGGGTGGGCTTAGTGAAGTTCTTGATAAAATTCACTCCTATTTTAGATGATCGTCCATCATTGTTTGTTAAAATTTCTTTTGGGCATTGAACACTCTGGTTTCTGTTTGAGCTGGATGGAGTGTCCAGCTTTTCTTTTTCCTTTTCTGGGCAGAAGGTGGTAGTCTTAAACTAAATTGGTCTCTTGTTGGATGGATCATAGCCTAAACCCTCCTTGTTGAAGTTAACCCTTGTACCTAGTATAGAATCCAGATTCGATTTTCCTTGAACAATTTTTTCTAAAACTTTTTGTTTGTCCTCCAACTCTCTTTGCATAGACTCACAATTTTTCAAGAGTTCAGAGTTGACTTTCTTAACAGCTTCATACTTCTCTGTGATCACACTATTTTCATTCAGACATTCTCCAAATTTAATCTTGAGTTGGTTGAGCTGTGTGTGAACTTCTTGGTTCTCAAGGGTTTGCTTTTCATTCTCCTTTTCCAGAGAGGTCATTTCTTCTAATTCTTCTTTTAGTTTCTAATTTTCCTTACAGATTTGTGTCTGTTTTTCAACATTGGTATTGAATTTTCTCTTCATAACCCTATGCTCTTTACTAAGTGAATTGAACTTATGTAACAGTTCTGCATAGGCGTCTTCCCAGTCATCGATAGAGAAATTCTCAAAAATATTTGTTACCTCCTCTTCGCTGTTTGCCATCAGGCAAATTCCTTCTTCATCCTCCTTTGAGGAATTATCTTCCGGATCCTCTTCTTCATCGCTCCAGGTGCAGACCATTGCCTGTGGCTTCTTCTTCAGCACTTTCGAGCTCTTCTTCTGAGGGTTGGGACCTTTCTTCTGAAGATCAGGGCAGTCCCCTTTCATGTGTTGTTGACACCCGGAAAATGAACAAGGGTGGAAGCATAATTGAAAAGAAGATCTGACCAACAGCGAAAGACTAATGATGAAGCTTATCAACCTTTCACCCGGCTAAAGCCCTTGTCGGCCAAAGCTGATGCCCGGTGCCAATGTCACTCAGACGGCAGCACTGATAAAGCAGCAGTCACTCGACTAATGAGATCTTCCAGCCCTTTAAGAAGAGCTGTACTACTGCTTCGTCCAAGAAGTCACGGACGATATGTCAGGGTAAGTCAGATGTCGGCTTACTGACGGAAGTAATATGAGATAAAGATGAAGCCAGCACCGGCAGATGAAGATGGTAAAGGCTCCTGAGAAGATAGAGCAGAAGAAGAGTCGTCTCCACAGATTATGCACCCAGCTGAGGTCTTCCCAGTCTAAAGCTGATATCCGAGCTCGTCGCCATTTGAGTGACGATATTGATAAGATGATACCCGATTTTGTCACCGTTCAGATGACAATCCTGATAAAACCCCTGTCTACGGACTGATAAAATCCCTGTCTACGGACTGATGAAATCCCTGTCTACGGACTGATGAAACCCCTGTCTACGGACTGATGAAATCCCTGTCTACGGACTGATGAAACCCCCGTCTACGGACTGATGAAATCCCTGTCTATGGATTGATGAAACCCCTATCTACGGACTGATGAAATCCCTGTCTGCGGACTGATAAAACCCTGTCTGCGGACTGACGAAAATTGCAATCACGATTTCGATACAAGATATTTCATAGATGATAGACCCTTTGGGGGTGATGATACACTTAAAGAAACCCCAAGTGGGCCTGTATGAAGGTGGCACCGAAAGCCCGTGTCGAAGCCCAAATACTGGCGCCAAGAGGCCAGATTCGAGCGCGCCGGGAAGCTTATCTCAAGCGCGCCGTGAGGGTACCTGCCGAGAAAAAAAAGGAAAAGGGTTATAAAACCCCCTCCCGTTGAAGAAGAAAGAAGAGGCCAAGAAGAGAGGGCCCAGAGGAGAGAAGAAAGGGGCAAAAGAAAAAAAGGAGCGAACAGATAGCCAGAAAGAAAAGAGATAGGAAAAGAGAGGGAGAGACTCTCCGTCGAAAGAAGAAGCAGAAGAAGGGAAGGAAGAGAGGCTCCAGGTGGGCTGATAGGGGGAGGGAGAGGAGTCAATACTCCACCCTCCCCCATGTTTGATGTTTTTCTTTCTTTTCTGTTTCTTATTACTGATTCTCCGTATGGGATAGTCGAAGTCTTGATGTTTGGATTATTCATACGATTCTCTCCCTTTTCCTCCCCTGTATGTTTCTTGGCTTCAGTTATGTAGTCGATGTAAATGAGGGTGAGATGAATAAATGCAATGGCCGTGATGGATTTTAGGCGATACTATCTTCTTTTGTCTCCATATGTATGCATACTGTTTGTATGAATGCCCCATGGGCGAAATGATTCAGGTTTCGGAGTCGGGTCTGTTCTTCGAACAGGAATGAAGGTAGAACCCCCACCCTTGTTCAATGGGTTGCTGGGTTCTATTCTCTTCTCTCTTCCCGCTTCAATAGCATGCCCTCCGTATGTATTTGAGTCTGTTCCTCAAGCCTCTTGTGCTGTCCGGGAACCAGAGACATCAATCTCTTGGTTCCCTGGATTGCCGGCTATAAATGATGCATTTGAACCCGTAGACGAATGTGAACCTGGATCCTCATTCCAGTCGTTGAATGACTAGGGTCTGAGGTCCCAGCATCAAGGGTTCTTTCATCGCAGATCTGCTTCCAGATGATACCGTGCTAGTCTGGGGAATCAGAGACAGCCATCTCTTGACTCCCCCAGACGTCTGGCAGTATACAGATAAAAGTTACTCAGGCCCCCGACGATGGTCTCTCCTCTTCTTGATGATCCGGCCTCTCAGATCCCTTGGCGTCCTTCTAGCAGAGGTGTTCATGAAATCTCCTCATACACCCCTGATTCGGCCTCAATCTGAGCCATAAAACCCAGAAATCCCAGAAACAGAGCATCTGTTTTTGAGCTCTGAAACCCTGAAATCCTTCTGCATTTCATCTTCTCGGCGTGCGAGTTTCCCCGCCGAGAACCATAAGGCCGAGAGGCCTTCCCCTCCTTTCAGCTAAACGACAAGCCCTTTTGTGAAAAACCCACAGCCCACAGCCTCCCGGCGCTAGGCTCCCGGCGCGGCCATGAGCGCGCCGGGAAGCCTTGTGCCGAGAGCTCCCTCCATCCACCAAAGACCCCAGGCCGAGAACCCCCCTTGGCCAACCAAATGTCCAGGCCGAGAGCCCCCCTTTGTCCACTAAAAGGCCATGCCGAGAGCCCCTTTGGCCAATCAAAGGACCGCGCCGAGAGCCCTCTTTGTCCACTAAACGGCCATGCCGAGAACCCCCCTTGGTCAATCAAAGGCCCCACGCCGAGAAGCCTCTTCCTTCTAGCCAAAGGCCATGCCGAGATCTCCTTCCATGCCAAGAGCCCCCCCTTGGCCAACCAAAAGGGCCATGCTGAGATCCTTTTCCATCCACCAAGGGCCATGCCGAGAGCCCCCCCTTGGCCAACCAAAATGACCACGCCGAGAACCCCCTTCGGCCAACCAGTAAGCCACGCCGAGTCCCCTCTCCTTGGCCCAATGAAACCCAGTCAGGGGACTCTCTCCTCACTGCCATGTCTCAGCTTTCTGATCCCTGTACACATACGTCCTGGGGATGTCCAAAGACCGTCGTGAATGACCTGAGAAGATACAGTAATGGGGAGGATCTCCCTCCCCTACAGTCCTCATTCCCGATCCGGATTCCACCCTTATGAACCCAAAGGGCCATGTCGTTACATGAGTTCCGAAAGGTTTCAAGGGGATATTGACCAATGAAACAGAGGCAAGCGATGTCCCGGGCCCGGTGCCCATCCTTATTCGGTTGTCATCCCGGCATTCCGTGGGTGATGACCTATCTTCTCTTGGCACAATCCAAGTCAAGGAGATATGCTGCCGAAATTCACACATACCTGGCCAGGTCACTGTGATACCACCTCTCAACCCCGTCGGCCCATGGAGTCATGCCTTTGTATGTCCTCCGATGGTCCCCTCGAAGGGGGGATATAAACGTGCTACCGCACCCATATGGGGCGTGCCATGGCATGCCGGTCCCTATTCGGACTCCGGGTCAATCATGCCCGATCCTTTACGGTTCCCACCCTGCCACTGCATGGGTGGTTTCCTATTCCCCACTTGGCATCATCCAAGATGGTGGGAATATGCCGGTGGGTTTCTCCCGTAATTAACAAACCCCTGCTCTGTTCCAATACATTTAACGTCTTGCAAACAGATGAATTTTGTCTCCTTTGAGTATGCGGCTTTACCGCTGTCTTCCTCCTACCTCTAGCGTTTAATCAAGGGTTGTCTTCCTTCCGGAGGACGTAATTAACGTCATAGCGTTCAGGGTATGACGGACTTCTAGTCCAGACACGATCACTCACAATCGACTGACCAAGTCAGATCGAGCGCACAATAAGAATCGTCACCACGGTGACTGGCACGCCAATAAATCCATAAACATAAATAAATAAATAAACAAAAAATAAACTAAATAAATTAAATGTGTCGAACAAGTCTGGCACGCCCGGTGGGACTGGTCTCCCTTCATCTTTACGCTAAGGTAGGAGGCCCAGCGGGCCCCCCTCAAATTTCTGATTCCGTGTGTTTCCTTGTTTCCAGGAAACTACGATGACAACACAAATCACGTCTGTATGCTTCGACAAGCAACCGGTGGACATGCACGTCCAGGAGGGGTACCTGGTGGTACCACTGGCGTTCGATTCGTTTCCCCCAGCTGTCGGGCTGCCTAACTGCTTGGGCGTTGTCTACACCGACCTTCTACAGGTCGATAACGAGGAGCAAGGCGCTGCTGCAAACGCCCCAGTGGAGGCCGCTGATCGCAAGGATGGCTTACCGAAGAAAACGGCCCCCACGGCCGTCGCCTGCTACGTCCATCATGTCCAGAAAAGGGACATGGTCCCCACTGCTGCCCAGAAGGGGAAGAAAACCAACCGGAGGAACCGGTCTACTGCTGTTGATCGTCGCCTTTCCAATTCCGGAAAGACGATAATGATGGGTGCTATTAGGGCGAACCTCGACGGTCGCCCCAGGGGAGTCCGGCCGGACAGAATCGTCCCGACCATCCCAACTGACAACAAGTTCCAGGTTTTGGCCGCTAGGAGGGCCAACTGGGAAGCTGCTGAAAAGAAGCCGCTGGCGCCCAAGCCAGCAAAATACAAACAGGTCTGGCGACCGAAGAGGATCCAAAGCTGGGCCCCAGCTGAAGACAGAGAGAACCTCACTGATATCACTGTTGCCCGCCTTAGAGCAGGGGGCAGAAGGGAGATGAAGAAAGATGAAAGAAATGCTACTGCTGCCTACCCCAGGACCCGGGGGAAGAGAGATGAGATTGAGGGTCAAGAAAGAAATATGATTGCTGTTCGTCCCATGATGAGGGGCGGAAGATATGAGACCAGGGAAAACTTCACCAACACCCATCCCATGGCCAGGGGCAAGAGATGGGAAGAGAAGATCTACAATGCTGCTGCCAACCGCTGCCAAGTTGGCAATATAAGAAGAAGTGAGCCAGTCACTATGGTTACTGCAAGAAGATCAGGAGCCTGTGCCAGACAGGCTGATATCTTCAAATATCCCAGGGCCGGACATCTGAATGCTCGGGTGACAAGACTGGCCTGGCAGCAAAAGGGCCAGGACAGACTGATGCTCCGGCCTGAGCCGCAAAGGCGCGACCCAGAGGAGACTAAGCAGGTAGTCCAAGACTACTTCCACTACCTAGGGAGCTCTGCCCTAGGCCAGCAAAGACTATCCCGTGCCTTGGGCACCAGGGATGATGAAGAAGAAGAAACCTTCCAAGAAATGATGATCGAAGCCTCTTCCTCCAATTCGAATGACTATGAAGAAGGCCTCAGGGCCGGATATAATGAAGAAGACCTGTACGAGGAAGAAGCCAAAGAAAGAATATCGGTCTTTGACCGGCTCAGATGTCCTAGCCAAATAAAAAGAAAGGTCTACAGGCGGAAAGGAAAGATGCAAATCTTCGCCTGCAATATGGCTGGACTGGCCAGGGGGCAAGATATATTACCAACTCAGCCAGATGAATTGCTCAGGCTGGCAACTAGACCTGGTCCTGTCACCAGAAGAGGCCAGGCAGCAAAAGATAAAATGAAAATTGATGATGAAGCCCGCAGGGTTACCACTATGACAGTTAATGTGGTAACAGCGGAAGATGGAGATAACCCCTTCGTTGATGATGCTGAAGGGACTTCTGAAGATATACAAATTCCATCAACCATGGATCCCATGATCCAGATGATGTTCAGAAGATACCAACAGGAGATCAATGCTCTCCGAAGACAGCTCAATGAGAGACAGGAAGCTACATCAGTCTCGAAGCAAGCGGAACCTGCGGGGCAGACATCCAGCTCCACAGAAACAACTATCCTGGCTAATCCTCTCTTAGCTGATAAGGGCAAAGCACCAAGTCAATCTGTTCCACAGCAAACAATAGCTCAGCCCTCTGTGTCTCAGACGCAGCCTACCACGCCCATCTTGCGCGCCACTGTGATGACAACTCCTCACAGCCAGCAACAAGCCCACTTCTTTCCAGAAGATATAGATCCAGCTGTAGCCCACAAGCAGATGATTGAAAGAATTGTGGAAATGAAGCTGTCAGAAAAGACTGGAGATGATACTAGTGCCTATGATGTGTACAAGGTACCGTATCCTCCCCAGTATGCTGCCAAAAGACTGCCTCCAGGCGTCAGCAAGCCGCCAAAGTTTGAGAAATTCAATGGCCAGGGCTCCCCCAGGGAGCATATAGCCTACTATACTACAATCATGGGTGACCTAGCAGTCGATGAAGCCTATCTGCTCAAGTTCTTTGGCTCGTCCCTCACTGGGTTGGCCTTTGAATGGTATTCAAGCTTGTCAGTAGGATCAGTGGTTGATTGGCCCGATATGCAGAGAAAATTCCGCGACAGGTTTCATGTCACGGAGAGGGAAATCACAATAGCAGAACTGTATGCTACCAGGCAAAAATAGGATGAAACTGCACTGGAGTACATCAAAAGATGGAGAAATCTAGCCATGAGATGCAGAAGACCTCCTCATCAGGAGGATGCAGTGCAGATATGCAAGCAGAACCTCAGGAGGGAGGTACTAGAAAAAATGATCGGTGCAGATGTCAAAACATTTGACCGACTGAACAATATAGTGGCGGAGGTCGAGACGTTCTTGTCCAAACGTCCGACCGTCAATGCTCCCGCCATGCCAAAAGGTAAATCCAATGATCGGCGGCCGTCACACTCTGAGGCCAACACCGTCGATTTTAGAACCTTTGAGCAACAAAAAGGGAAGAAAGGGGCAGATGAAGCTCCCCCGATGGCAGATACAACAGAAAGAAGAGACAAAGTCTCTCTGAGGGACAGGATGAGAAGGGCTTACTCTTTTCCCAAGGATAAGACTGCATCATTATTTAACTGGGCATATAAGTTCAATAAGGTAACATTGCCTGAACCGAAGAAGCCCGAAGATACAGAAAAGAAAGATGATCCGTTGTTCTGTCCCTTTCACCGGGTGTTGGGGCATGCAATTGAGGACTGTTATGTCTTCAAAGATATCATGGAAGGAATGGTCAAGAAGGGTGAACTGCAGCTGGGAGATTACCAGGTGAAGCCGCCTCGGCCACATGAGCTTCCGCCCTGGAGGGTGGCCGCCAATATGATCTCAATCTATCAACAGCTGCCTAGGGAAGCCATTGAAGAATGCACCAGGCACACCTGTGAAGCCTGCTTCCTCACCCCGTTGAGAGATCAGGAAGGATGGCAGATGGTACCCACAAAAAATAGAAAGAAGACTCCCGCAGTCAAAACCAACGGAGCAGTTATCCGGGGTGTCACCCCAAGGCCTGAGTCGCCTCCAATAAAGCCAATATGGCCTACAGTTGAGACCGGACCAGTCATCCGGATCCATACTCGCAACCGGAGGAGACAAACTCCCCTCCCTGCACATAAAGAAGAAAGTCCTGCAACCAGGCGTCTGCAGCAATATATTGATCAGCTTGATGAGTATGAGCAGAAAAAGCCGAAACACCTGTTGGTGAAAGACTGTATACTCTGGGAGCAGCTCGAAGAATTGAAAATTGAAGAGCAGCCGGAGGCAGAACAAAGAAAAGATAAGACTGAGTCCTTCTGGGGGCAGGAACTAGCAAAGCCAACTTCCCAGAAAAAGAAGAGACGGCCTAAGGCCAAAAAGGGAAAGAAGGTCACGACAGTACAATGCAATACTCTGTCGGTACTCTTTTCTCTGCCCGGGGAGGATGATGAACAAGAAGCATCAGATGCCCCGCTAGAAGCCAATCATGCTGAGGCCTCTACCTCAGCCCATGCAACACGTTCTGGGAGAAAATGGGGGCGTCCGCCACCAGCTAACCATAATATTATGTTCAGAGGGGAGCAACCCTATCAGATCTCGAAACCAGAGGTGCGCGGTGTCCAGGTTCCTCCCCCTGCCAGCTTGTACCAAGGAAAAGATAAAGCAGAAGGAGCCCCTTCATTCCTGGAGTTCCTGTCCAGCTTAGAAAACGAGCAACTGGCTCACACTGCTCCAGCTAAAAGCAATAAGTGCCAGCAGACGGTAGATAGAAAGCAGAAGGAGCATGAAGAAAATGAAGAAAATAGCCCTCTAGCAAAGCCAGGGGCAGTCATTACAGAAGAAGCCCTCCGGGAGACCGATGAAGAAAATGAAACTGGGACTGGGCAGCAAAGGCCACAGGCACCACATGAACCTCCAAGACCCCGGTGGGCAGAGGAGATGAGGCTGTCTAATGTTCGGGTTGGCAGTCGAATCATGAAAATGTTGAAGAAGCTCCCCACCAGATTCTCCATCTGGGAGATACTCTCTCTGAGTGAAGAGGCCCGCCAAGCAATTGTGGATGCCCTGCAGTCGCCGGCACAATATGAAGCACTCTTAACGGAAGTGAATTCGGGGTCATCAGTCACGTTCACAGAAGATGATATGCTGATCCCAAATGCCAGTCACAACAGACCGTTGTATATGAGGGGCTCCCTGAACTGTCAGTCGCTGAGCAGGATACTGATAGATCCCGGGGCTGCTGTAAATATTCTCCCGTATCGCATCTATCAGAAATACTACTTTGATCTGCAGCTTACCAAGGTCAGAGACATGAAGATTGCTGGGTTCAACCAGAAATGTGAAACACCTCTCGGGGTGGCTGATTTCAACCTCACATTGGGCGACCTCACTACCGTGGTACGATTCTATGTGATCGACTCCAACACCACGTATAAGGCCCTGTTGGGGAGACCGTGGCTGCATGAATATCAGATAGTGCCATCCACGCTACACCAATGCATAAAATACTGCCATGAAGGAAAGGAAGAAAGGGTGTTTGCAGACCTACATCCCTTTGAAGTGTTCGAATGCCATATGCTCGATGCCTCCTACTACACCGAGGTGTCACAAAAAGATGAAAAGAAAGAGGCTGTGATCAGCCAGAAGAAGCCGGCGACGAAGGCAAAAGCTTGGTCTCCACCGCCACCCAGGGGCTATGTTGAAAAGCATGAAGTAGCTCACATCTCTTATGCTGATAATTTTGCTCGGATCACCCCTCCTAGCATCCATCCAGATAGCACTGATCAAGAAATGAAAGAAAGGTGCATACAGGTGAAGGTCCCACGAGGTTTAATCAAACCCGTCGCCAGCCTAGAATACCAAACAGTGCTGCCACTGAAGACTATGGAAATCCCTCGCTTCTGCGAGCCACCTACCATATTCTACACCGGGGAGGCAGTCGAAGAAGATGATCAAGACTGCATGGTCCCTGAAGAAGCCGCAAACCGGATGGTGCCGATTACAGGCCTGGAGTATACTACCCAGCAGGTTTCGCAGATGTTCTCCAAGATGCAAATGCCATCACTACAATCTGCAGCCCAGAAGAAAGCATTCAGGGAGCTATGGGATCCGCCTCGAGATAATAAGGAACTGAGGAAGATCACACAGCATCCGGGATTGGGTTATACCCTTCAAGAATATTATGAAGCCGAGGTGGATGTCATCTCTACCTTCTACCAGCATGGAGACTCCCCTGGGATAGGATATGATCAATATCCCTTTGAGGATGAAGAGATTATGTATCAAACCATAACAGACAATGAAGCCCAAGATGACCAGCCAGAAGCAGGGATGTCTGATAAAACTAAGAGGGGTCGGTGCTGGAAGGACCCGTCCTGCAAGGAGGATCTATTCCAGGCCGAAGCACAATTTGATACGGGAACCCCGGATGAAGACCAGATGGCCAAAGAACTGAGAGAATGCCTGGAATTTGAGCGCATTCTGGAAGAAGTCCGGGCTCTACAGAAAGATGACCTTTCAGGGGAGCCTGCAACAGAAAGATCCCTAAGAGCGGAAGATTCCACTTTTGAATTCTCTTCTGAACCAGTCTCGTCCTCGGGGCAGACTGAACAGAATCCGATGGTATCGGCCTTATATGATAAGCCGACATCCGCTGATGAGCAGGATGACGATACAGAAGAACATGAAACTGAAGAGAATTATATCCCGGGAGGCTTTATTGATTTGCAAGAAGCCCCACCCGAAGTTGAGGACGGAGGCCAGGCCACCGTCGATGAGCTGATAGAAGTGAATCTGGGGTCAGCGGATGAGCCAAGGCCGACATTCCTCAGTGCACTGCTAGAACCAGCTGCCAGAGAACAGTACATACAGTTTCTGAAAGAGTTCCGAGACTGCTTTGCATGGACATATGATGAGATGCCGGGACTGAGCTCTGATGTGGCACAGCACCGATTGGCGATAAACCCGGGGGCAAGCCCTGTAAAGCAGCCTTCAAGGAGAATGCATCCCGAACTGATAAATCAGATCAACAAAGAAGTCGACAAGCTGATCAATGTGGGCTTTGTTGAAGAGAACCAATATACTACATGGCTGGCCAATATAGTGCCCGTGAAGAAGAAAAATGGGCAGATCAGAATATGTGTAGATTTCAGGGACCTGAATAAGGCTTGTCCAAAAGATGATTTCCCAGTGCCAATTACTGAAGTAATGATCGATGCAACCACTGGCCATGAAGCCCTGTCATTCATGGATGGGTCATCCGGATATAACCAGATCTGGATCGCTGAAGAAGACAGAGTGCACACTGCATTCCGCACTCCGAAGGGGATATTCCACTATAAAAGGATGCCGTTCGGCCTCAAGAATGCCGGCGCTACCTATCAAAGAGCTATGACAAAGATCTTTGATGATTTGCTCTTCAAGAAGGTAGAGTGCTACATCGATGACCTGGTGGTGAAAACCAGCAGAAAAGAAGACCATTTGCAGGATCTGAGAGTAGTGTTCCAGAGGCTGCGCAAATATGAGCTCAAAATGAATCCTATGAAATGTGCCTTCGGCGTGTCCAGTGGAAAATTCCTTGGGTTCATTGTCCGTCATAGGGGCATTGAGATTGACCCATCCAAGATTAAAGCTATCCAGGAGCTCCCTCCACCAAGGAATCTCCACGAGCTGAGATCTCTACAAGGGCGTTTGGCCTACATCCGACGATTCATATCAAATCTGTCGGGGAGATGCCACCCTTTTCACAAGCTCATGATGAAAGATGTGCCGTTCCTCTGGGACGATGGCTGTCAGGAGGCCTTTGAGAAGCTGAAAGAATATCTCAAAACCCCTCCAGTGCTGGGGGCACCTATTAAGGGCAAACCCCTGATACTGTACATTGCAGCCACACACTGTTCCCTGGGGGCAATGCTAGCACAGATAAATGAAGAAGGCAAAGAGCAGGCTCTATACTACCTGAGTAGGAGGCTGATCAGAACAGAAGAAAGCTACAGCTATATAGAAAAGACATGCTTGGCACTAGTCTTTGCCGTTAAAAAGCTCCGGCACTACATGCTGTCACATGAAATCAGATTGATATCTGCAGCAGATCCACTCAAATACATACTGACTCAACCAGTACTGAAAGGCCGGTTGGGCAAATGGGCAGTAATTCTGATGGAATTCGATATCACGTATATACCCCAGAGGGCAATAAAAGGACAGGCTGTGGCCGATTTCTTCGCAGAACATCCTGTGCCAGAGAATGATATGTTGGGGACTGAGTTACCCGATGATGAGACACTAGAAGCCTGCCAAGCTCAGTCAACTATGTGGCAGCTATTCTTTGATGGAGCATCTAGAACAGAGACGGACTCCGATGGAAAGACCAGAATACGGGCCGGAGCCGGTATTGTGCTGAAATCGCCGGAAGGGGAGGTTGTGCATACTTCCTGTTCTATAAACAAGCCCTGCACTAATAATGAAGCCGAGTATGAAGCTCTGATAATCGGACTGCATATAAGCCTCAACATGGGTATCCAGATGCTTCAGGTATTCGGGGATTCAATGTTGATAATAAAGCAAATCCAAGGTGAGTTCGAAGTGCGAAAGCCGGAGTTGAACCCCTACCACCAAAAAGCTGTGCGCCTCATGGCGAAATTCTATCATATTGAGCTCAAGCATGTGGGCCGTGCACATAATGCCCAGGCTGATGCATTGGCAAAACTAGCCAGCTCAATAGCAGTCCCACCGGATGAGACACTGAACATTGTTGTTATAAATCGGCGGCAAGTCCCCAGCATGCTAGAAGGCTGCCCCGAAGAAAATGAAGTCGCCACGATCAGTACAGAACAGGCATCCGATTGGAGACAGCACCTGCTACAATGGTTTTTACACCAACAGCTGCCGCAGAAAAGAGAAGAAAAGATGAAACTCCTGCGAATCAAAGATTCTTATGAATTCAGGAATGGGACTCTGTTCCGAATAATGGCAGATGCACGCAAGAAGATTCTGCTCCGCTGCCTGTCCACTGAGGAAGCTTGGCAAGCGATGAAAGAAGTACATGCTGGGACAGCAGGTGCCCACCAGGCTGGCCCCAAGATGAAGATAGAAATCAAGAAGCTGGGCTACTATTGGCCCACTATGTTTGAAGACTGCTGCACATTTGCAAAGTCATGCCAGAAGTGTCAGGAGCATGCTGTTGTGCCTAGAAGGCCACCTACGATTCTGCACCCTACAGTCCCTAGCTGGCCGTTTGCACAATGGGGAACTGATGTAGTCGGTCCACTACCGACTTCCTCGGCCGGGCATAAGTATATACTGGCCATAACAGATTACTTCTCCCGATGGGCAGAGGCTATAGCACTAAGAGAAGTCACTGGTGAGTTGGTCGCTAGATTCATCAAGCAAAACATCATCTTCCGGTTTGGGATCCCCAGCCGAATAATATCTGACAATGGGAGTCATTTCAGAAATCAGAAAGTCTATCGGCTTGCCGAGAAATATAAGATCGAATGGAGGACTTCCACTCCTTACAATCCACAGGCAAATGGATTGGCAGAAGCTTTCAATAAGACTTTGTGCACCCTGCTGGCCAAAGTCGTCAGTGCCAATAAGAAGGATTGGGAAGAAAAGATGTATGAAGCTCTGTGGGCGTATCGCACCGTCTTCAAAACACCTACAGGGTGCTCACCATACTCCTTGGTATACGGCTCAGAGGCAGTAGTCCCACTAGAGCTGGAAGTCCCGTCACTCAGAGTGGCAGTCCAATACGACCTAGCCCATGGCGAACAAACCAATGCAGAAAGAAGATTAGAAGAATTGGCTGAATTGGAAGGGAAGCGCCTCCAAGCTCAGAAGAATATCCAAATGTATCAGGTCCGCATGGCCACTGCATTTAACAAACTCGTAAAAGGACGAGAATTTAAGAAAGGTGACCTCGTCATGGTCAAGAAAAAAGAAGTCATGGCGTCCAACCCGAAGGGAAAGCTAAATCCCAATTGGGAAGGTCCATATGTGATACAAAGGGTCTACGAAGGAGGGGCCTACATAGTTGTTAATCATCGAGGGGAGATCCAATTCTCACCACTCAACGGTAAACACCTAAAGTTGTATCATGCTGCACAGCTGATATTCCCCGAGTAATCGGGCAAGAGATACCTTTTTCTTGGTCCAGCGACACTACGCCCTAGCCGAGATACCCTTTCCTTGGCCTAGCGGCACTCCGCCCTAGCCGAGATACCCTTTCCTTGGCTTAGCGGCACTCCGCCCTAGTCAAGATACCCTTTCCTTGGCCTAGCGGCACTCCGCCCTAGCCGAGATACCCTTTCCTTGGCCTAGCGGCACTCCGCCCTAGTCAAGATACCTTTTCCTTGGCCTAGCGGCACTCCGCCCTAGCCGGGATACCTTTTTCTTGGTTTAGCGGCACTCCGCCCTAGCCGAGCTACCCTTCCTTGGTCTAGTGGCACTCCGCCCTAGCCGAGCTACCCTTCCTTGGTCTAGTGGCATTCCGCCCTAGCCGAGATACCCTTTCCCTGGCCTAGCGGCACTCCGCCCTAGTCAAGATACCTTTTCCTTGGCCTAATGGCACTCCGCCCTAGCCAAGATATCCTTTCCTTGGTATAGTGACACTCCGTCCTAACCAGGCTACCACTTATCGTGATCTTGTGTCGTCACGATCTGACACCCTCTAAACAGGAAGGGGGGGGATAGAAGAAAATAAAAAAATATATATAAAAAATGGGGTTAAAAATAGAGATACCCCGCCAGTCTTGTTCGGACATTCTGAACAAGGGCAAAAATGGCTAAAACCCAGCTGTGGTGAAAACCCGAAAGGGCACTGCAGGCAAAATCGGGTACCCCGCCATGCGAAAACCCGAAAGGGCGCACGGGCAAAAGCAAGAGGGGGCTGGCTCTGGTGAAAACCCGAAAGGGCACTTGGGTCGGTAATGTGGTAACCACGAAGAAACCCGCATATCTCTTTACGTCCCGCCGTGATGAAATCCATCCAGTTTAGACCTTACGTCTACCCTGATGAAATTTATGAAATCCTTGCATTGGTATAAACCCAATACCAATGATGAAACCCGTTGCCGATCGATTGGCGCATTGCCCGATCAGCGATGAAACCTGTCCAGTTTAGACCTTACGTCTATCCTGATCAAACCTATAAAAATCCTTGCATTGGTATAAACCCAATACCAATGATGAAACCCGTTGCCGATCGATTGGCGCACTGCCCGATCAGCGATGAAACCTGTCCAGTTTAGACCTTACGTCTATCCTGATCAAACCTATAAAAATCCTTGCATTGGTATAAACCCAATATCGATGATGAAACCCGCTGCTGATTGATTGGCGCACTGCCCGATCAGCGATGAAACCTGTCCGGTTTAGACCTTACGTCTATCCTGATCAAACCTATAAAAATCCTTGCATTGGTATAAACCCAATACCGATGATGAAATCCGTTGCTGATTGATTGGCGCATTGCCCGATCAGCGATGAAACCTGTCCAGTTTAGACCTTACGTCTATCCTGATGAGACCTATGAAACCCTTGCATTGATGTTAGCACCCACATCAATGATGACATATGCACAAACTGCGCCCATCAGTTATAGAATCAAAGTTTCAATAAAAAAAAAGAGAGAAAGGGAGAAGAAAAGAAGAGACAAAATGGGGTTAAAAATAGAGATACCCCGCCAGTCTTGTTCAGGCATTCTGAACGAGGGCAAAAATGGCTAAAACCCAGCTGTGGTGAAAACCCGAAAGGGCACTGCAGGCAAAATCGGGTACCCCGCCACGTGAAAATCGAAAGGACGCGTGGGCAAAAGCAAGAGGGGGCTGGCTCTGGTGAAAACCCGAAAGGGCACTTGGGTCAGTAATATGGTAATTCAAAAAGTTCCGTGCCAACCGGCACGATACCTTCATCTGCCTTCATTGGTAAAACCTTCCGTCGGTCATATGGCTCCATGCCCCACCGATGATAAAGCCTTTCTGGGACAGACCTTACGTTTGCCCTGATAAAATCCACATACCCCCATTCGCATGTCCCACCAACAATGAAACCCATCACTGTTCTGATGAAACCTATACATTCTTGGCAAAGTCCCACCTGCGATAAACCCTACTCAGTTTAGACCTTTCGTCTATTCTGAGGAAACTTATGAATCCTTTTCGCATCGATATAAATCCAATATCGATGATGAAATCAACTGTTGATCGATTGGCACCTCGCCCGATCAATGATGAAACCCTACTCAGTTTAGACCTTTCGTCTATTCTGAGGAAACTTATAAATCCTTTTCGCATCGATATAAATCCAATATCGATGATGAAATCAGCTGTTGATCGATTGGCACCTCGCCCGATCAATGATGAAACCCTACTCAGTTTAGACCTTTCGTCTATTCTGAGGAAACTTATAAATCCTTTTTGCATCGATATAAATCCAATATCGATGATGAAATCAGCTGTTGATCGATTGGCACCTCGCCCGATCAATGATGAAACCCTACTCAGTTTAGACCTTTCGTCTATTCTGAGGAAACTTATAAATCCTTTTTGCATCGATATAAATCCAATATCGATGATGAAATCAACTGTTGATCGATTGGCACCTCGTCCGATCAATGATGAAACCCTACTCAGCTTAGACCTCTCGTCTATCCTGAGGAAACTTATAAATCCTTTTTGCATCGATATAAATCCAATATCGATGATGAAATCAACTGTTGATCGATTGGCACCTCGCCCGATCAATGATGAAACCCTACTCAGTGTAGACCTTTCGTCTATTCTGGGGAAACTTATGAACTCTTCTTGCATCGATATAAACCCAATATCGATGATGAAACCAGCTGTTGATCGACTGGCATTTCGCCCGATCAATGATAAAACCCTATTCAGTTCAGACCCTACGTCTGTCTTGATGAAAACCACATATCCTGTAATCGTCCCACCTGCTATAACCTCTACCCAGTCTAGACTTTCCGTCTATTCTGATAAGGCCCTTTCTTTCACATTCCTGCAAATTGTCTCCCTCACAGCACATATTGCCAAGAGGGACGTTTGCCGCTACCAACAAGAATCCGGTTTAAGCACCTCTTCGGATGCCGTCACGCGGTGGAGCGAGTTCCCCATCCTTTCTCTGAAGGGGTGGACGCTCTCCTGCCAGATACGAGCCATTCGCATGAGGGGTTGCTAAAACCACTACCCCACTTCCCTGAAGTGATAAAACCACATGGAAAAGAAGGCGGATACACATAAAGCAAAATTTTTCTTTTCATTAAGAAGTGAGTACATAAAGGGCCCCGAGGGGACATTGTATCACAAAAGAGCACCAAAAAAAAGAGAGAAGAAGAAAAGAAAAAGAAAATGATTCATGGCTGCCGGAAGATATCCTCGAATGCCAGAAGACCCACAGAAGGGGCGGCTCCTAGTTCATGAAGCCGAGCCTCCTCTTCCTGCAGTCGAACAGACTGGTCTCGAAAGGATGCCACCTGCCCCTCTAATAAAGCTGCTTCTTCCTCGAGCTGCGGTCGAGAAGTTGTTAGCTGTGGCAGCTCAGCTCGGAGATCAGACAGTTCAGCTTCCAGGATAGTTATCCGGTCGCGCACGAAATGCTCCCGCTCCGCCAAAGACTGCATTTGACGCTGTCGCTCCTGAAGGATAGAGTTCATCTTTGCCAGCTCGGACTTGCACTCCATTCTTTGCAACTTCAAGGCTGCCAATCTGTCCGACATGATGTGTGTCAAGAAATCCCGGCGATGAACAAATTTTAACAACAAAAGAACCCGCTGGGCCCATATTTCTGTGGGACATCCCATCGCCTGTAAGCCGGCGGTGAAGCGCCCGGCTATCTCCTTCAACTGTGAATAAGTTAGTCCAGGTTGGGACTCCACCAGTTGACGCAGCATGCCCAGATGTTGCCAGACAAAACTTTCAGGGGAAGTGAAGCCAGGCGAAGGAAGAGGAGCTACTTCAAAAGTTACTTCACTGTCTATATCCGCCCATAGGGTGATATCCGGCTGCGAAGAAGAAGACGGCAGGTCTGCCGAAGCCACCAACTGAGCTCTGCCCGTAACCTCTGACGTGGCCGAGAGATCTTCCACCTCCATCTCCTCGGAGGCGGCCGTCGGAACACTCCCAGATGCAACTTCAGGCATCTCCTCCTCAGATTCTGAAAATACGGAAGCAGATTCCGTGGCTGTTATAGGCGATACTCCCAGTTCTGCAACAGATACCTCTCCTTCTTCCATTTCGGTGCCCAGCCCCTGCAATGTCAAGGCTGCGGGGGCCACGGTCTGAAGAGGCAAAGGTTCGCTCTCCATGACTGATACTATGGGAACTGTTGATTCTGGAGCGATGGTCATCACTGCAGCTGGTATAAAGGCAGAACCCCTGGCTGGGTCCATTTCAGCTCTGAAATCCAAAGCCTTGATGAGAGCCGGGCCTTCCCCTGCATTCCGCAGGTCCAATGATGCTAAGTCTGTGGAGGACTGCACCCTCACGGGCACAGGGTGAATTATCTCAAGAACGGCTACCGAAGCAGGAACAATAGCCAGGGTGCTAGATAAAGTGGCTTCAACGGCTGCACTCGTAGCCGGGAGGGCAACAGGGGATTCCTGTGAACGAATCAATGCAGTGTCAAGCAGCAGATAAAGATGGGGAAAAGGAAACCATAAAGGGAAAAGACTCACTTCTAAAGTGATGCCAATATCCTCAAAAGACTGCAGGGAAGAAGAAAGCCCCGCTGATGAGACCACAAAAGGAGGAGTTATATCTGCCTCGGTATCCAGAGCGGCGAACTCTTCTGGTAATTCTTCTCCAGAAAATGGCACCAGCAGCTTGGGGGGTGTAAATGATAAAACAATGGCGGTACATACAGATGGGGCCTCTGGTTTGGAGGCACCCTCCGTGTCGCTCCCGCTGAGATCTGTTTCTTCTCCACCTGCCTCAGAAGCGGCCGCAGAGCTACCGGAAGAGATTTCTACTCTGTCCATCGGGCGGGGCCATCAATTCTAACATCTGCTTGGAGGAAGACCGGGTAACTATGCGCCTTCCGGGAGCAGGGCCCCATTTCGCCTGGGTCTTGTGACCCTCCCGCGGCTGAGTAATATCGCCAGCCGCTCCTGTAATCTCAGTCTCCTCCCCGGCCATCACTATAAAGAAAAGCCTGTGAGAGGGACGATGAAAAGTAGCTGAAATGAACAGAAAAAGATGAAAAGGGCATGCTTACCCTCCGCCTCACTAGTCGGCGTGGGAGAGGGCAACCTGGTCCCCACCTCGGAGGGCGCCGCGACTGGCTCTTGGGCTGTGCAAGAAGGAGTGGTCAGATTTAAACACTCCTCTGAAACCCAGCAAGATAGAATGAAGAATGCAATGGCAGAATATTGATGTTACCCTGAACTGATGCCTGAGCGGCCTCCCTCTGAGTTTCGAACTCATCAAATGAGGGAATGTCAGGGAGAGGGGTCCCGGTGTCCATCACTACCGAAGCCGATTGTTGAGCCTGAGCTTTCTTGGCCTTCCTGGCCTTCCCAACTGCAGCCTTGACTGCAGAAGCCTTCCTCTTCTTGCCAGGAGGCAGGGGAGTAGTGGTCGGTGCTGCAGTAGGAACTTCAAAGTAAGTGGGCTTCTCGGCCTGCGCAATAATCTTCCTGTAGAGCCCCTGCCGCTTTATGTCGGGCCGGTCTGTTAAGAACGGCAGAAAGATTATGGGATCAATAGATGCAAAATTCAGATGCTAAACAGAAAACACTGCAGTCAGAAAGGAAAAGATTATACCTGCTGGTCCATCATAAAATACAGAGAGCGGCCAGTACAGATAAGCCACTTCTTTGGAGCGGGAAGCAGCCTCCTTGATAAGCCAGCAAACATCGCCGAATATCTGGCATTTCTCCACTAAAGCTGCCAGGTCATTATGGCCATGAAAATCAAGGCAGCGAAACAAGTCAAGATGGTCCATGCCCCAGCCATCGACATAATGAAATGATATAAACAGCGGCTTGTTCAAAATGCCAGCTATCGGGCTTTCTGCAGATAATCCATGCAAACTCAGCAGAATGAACAGCCAGGACGTTTGCTTATAGTACGTCTGAGTTCTATCTTCCCGGCGTACAAACGTCCTATACGGATGAAATTTATCAACTGGACCCCTCCAATGAGCTACTGCCGGGAGCGGCTCTTCAACAGGAAATGGATACTGTTGTGCCTCCAAGCGATCATCTCCTATATGGCACAGATGTTTCAGGGTCTTTACGAAACTGTCTTCGTTAATAGCGGCAAAGACAGGAGCGGGCGGCTCAGAATTCTTTTCCTTCAGAGCTCGACGCTGGGCCAGATAGTTCTCTGCCTCCCTCGGGTTCTGCGAATAAAGCTTCCTCAGATGGGCCTCGGGGATTTCAAACACCGGCCCAGGCTGCTGTTTCAGGAAAGAGCGCTCTGCTACATCCCAGAAAGCACCCCTGCCATCCCTGAAAAAGCCGGTCCGAATGTTCCACCATTTGATATATTCTGATGTTACCCGGGGAACACGGTTGGAGACGGTGGGCACCCTGAAGATTGCGTCGTCCTGACGATGATAGAAATCCCACCACAACCGGCCGTCGCCGACAATGGTGGACCCGTGCTTGGCCCTGCTATCCAGGGGAAATTGAGCAACTGATGTAGGGATGTGCTGGTCATAACCAAAGTTCCGCCCAAATCGGAACGGATAGTATGGCTCCAACAGAAGCAGGCCACCCTTTCTGTAAACCAAAACACTAGGCCGAATTGCCATGGCCCATCTCACCAGCTCCGGTTCCAGGATTGGCCGAGCAGTGTTGACCCCTGAGACAGGGTGGATATATGTCTCTATCTCCTCCAGCTTACACTCTCTTTGAGGATCAATCAAAGGAGCTGAACCTGCGGCCAAGCTCCAGAAATGTATGCTGCCAGGGGCGTCCACTGGTACTTTTATCAGTCGGCCCCTTATTTTAAATAGCTGATCATAAAAGGGACCAGGCTCAGCGCTGGCAAATTCAACCATCCTGGGTGACACTGTATCCGCCTGCAAGGTTCTCGGAGCTAATTCAGGGAATATACTGTAGACCCAGGCATTGAAGAAATGAAAAGGACCCACGGTCCTCAAAGAACGGGGAGTCCGATGCTTGTACAGGTCCCCCAAAGATTTATAGATCAAACACAGGGCCACTGGGCAGAGCGACAGCTTCATCCCCCAGGCCATCTGACAAGCTGGATATATGGCCTCTGGCCGAATGACTGTCTCGTCCCCTTGTGGAAGAGCAAAAGTACATAGCCAGAATGTGAAATAAGCTGCACAGTGTGTGATGGGATCTACCCCTGCCGGGTTGGGACCACCTTTGCCCGCATGGCGCAATGAAGATGGCAGTGCCGATTTATAGCGGGGAGCTCTTATCTGCTTGCTCGCAACAGGACCCATGGAGGGGAAATCTGCATATTTCAGGGGACCGTCGAAGAAGTACTGGAGCCACTGCCCGATCCGGACCCTCAGTTTGCTACCTTTCTCTCAGGGATGATAGCCTTTGGAGGATCCTCTACTATATGCCAGACAGATGGAGCGATAGACCTTCATCAGATATCGGTAAGAGAAGCCAAGGGAATACTTGCCTTCCCCATCAGAGCTGTCTTTCTCGGAGTCTGCCAAGCAGACTTCTTCATACGGTTCACCGTCAATAGGCAGACCGGAGAGCCGTGATAAACTCCAGAGGTCTAGGGATGTCTCACCCTCTGCTGTATAAAAAGTGTTGAACAAAGGACAGAACACTTCAAACATCCCACAGCATAACCCCCTGGAGATGGGATATCAGAATCTGGAAGCAAAAACACTGTGGTATACTCCCGCTCTGATCAGCAGAGGGGCATATTCCGTCAGAACAAACTCGGTAAATTCTACTGCCCCTACTCGGAATAGATGGGAGTCAGTGATCTTGCAGTCTCCGAACCAACCAGCCGACAAATGGTACTTGAACTGAATGGCCGAACAATTTAGCACGAAGGGCTCTTCAAGATATCCCCACTTTATAGGTGCCAAGAACATACCATAGCCGGGCTTCTCCCTATGAACTCGGCCGCCAGCATTGTCCCACCGAGCAGGTGTAAATTCCGGTGCCCGGGTCAGCATCTTTTTCTCCGGTTCTAGCTCCGATATTCCAAGGACTGCATCCCAGTCCCGCTTCTCCCCAGGAAGATATATGGCCTTGCTGCGATACACTGATTCCTTCAGGCTATCTCGCTCGGCAAGGATGGCAGCTTCAACTACGCGAGCTATCCGATAATCTCGCAAGCCACCCACTGTGAAGGTCCGATGAACGGCATCAAGTGGCGATCCTTCGGGAAGTCTGGCCGGTAGTTATTATCCTGCCTGAAGCATGTCTCGGTCGCCGTGGAGTATACCCGGGCCGTCGACACTGTGTCAGTTTCAGAATCAGACGATTCGTCAACTGAAGCTATTCTATCATATCCATAATCCAAGCTGTGCACGTTCAACCAATTTACTGTGGCCCGAGATATGTCTGGCTGGGCCGATGAACTAGCTCCAACAGCTCCGGAAGATGCAGCAGCAGAGCCAGAAGCCATTGCTATATCTGTAAACAAAAGAAGAAATGTGGATTAAAAGTCAGTCTTATAAGGATTGCAACATGAGATTCTATAAAAAATTTCGGCAGCATCTCCCCTTATTCGGGATCTGCCCAGAAGAATAGGGAGTCACCAACCAAGAGGGGGTGATCCCGGAAGCAAAGGGATTAAATCCCCAAAAGACGTCGTACCCGGGACGAAGAACTCGCGGCCACCGCCGAGAGGATGAAGACGGCTCGCGCCGAAGAGAAGAAATGGAGAGAAAAAAACTGAAGAAAGAGAAAAAAAGATGAAGAATGAGGGAAAACAAGCCTTGGCGCCCTAAATAGGGGCCTGAGCGACCAGGGTCTCGGCACGGTGAAACGCGCGCC
Organism: Amorphophallus konjac; assembly: GCA_022559845.1. Classification (NCBI taxonomy): domain Eukaryota; kingdom Viridiplantae; phylum Streptophyta; class Magnoliopsida; order Alismatales; family Araceae; genus Amorphophallus; species Amorphophallus konjac. The sequence goes on along the minus strand of CM040124.1, from coordinate 282,755,966 downwards.
GAGAACCTCCAGTCCGAGAGGGCTCCCGACGGCCAAAAGGCGCGCCGAGAAGAACCCCAGGCCGAGGCCCTCTGCGACCAGGCCGCGCCGAGAAGACCTCAGGCCGAGAACACTCCAGGCCGAGACCCCCTGCGCCAGGGCACGCCGAGATGGTCCAGGCCGAAAGCCCAGCCAACCAGGCCGCGCCGAGAGACCCCCGCGCCGAGAAGCTTCGCGCCGGGAGGTCTTCAGGCCGAAAAGCCTCAAATGCTGAAAATAATGACAGAAAATATGAAGAGGAGAAACATCGGTGTGCAGAATACTGTTACAGCGAGATGATCAGGTCTGAGAACTGAATTGAAGACAAATTGAGGAAGATACCCTCGAATAGTAAAGACACCTGCAACCCCCGTGGCGCTTATTCTGCGCTTACGCCGCCCGCAGGTGGGGGGCATTTGTTGACACCCGGAAAATGAACAAGGGTGGAAGCATAATTGAAAAGAAGATCTGACCAACAGCGAAAGACTAATGATGAAGCTTATCAACCTTTCACCCGGCTAAAGCCCTTGTCGGCCAAAGCTGATGCCCGGTGCCAATGTCACTCAGACGGCAGCACTGATAAAGCAGCAGTCACTCGACTAATGAGATCTTCCAGCCCTTTAAGAAGAGCTGTACTACTGCTTCGTCCAAGAAGTCACGGACGATATGTCAGGGTAAGTCAGATGTCGGCTTACTGACGGAAGTAATATGAGATAAAGATGAAGCCAGCACCGGCAGATGAAGATGGTAAAGGCTCCTGAGAAGATAGAGCAGAAGAAGAGTCGTCTCCACAGATTATGCACCCAGCTGAGGTCTTCCCAGACTAAAGCTGATATCCGAGCTCGTCGCCATTTGAGTGACGATATTGATAAGATGATACCCGGTTTTGTCACCGTTCAGATGACAATCCTGATAAAACCCCTGTCTACGGACTGATAAAATCCCTGTCTACGGACTGATAAAACCCCTGTCTACGGACTGATGAAATCCCTGTCTACGGACTGATGAAACCCCTGTCTACGGACTGATGAAATCCCTGTCTACGGACTGATGAAACCCCCGTCTACGGACTGATGAAATCCCTGTCTACGGATTGATGAAACCCCTGTCTACGGACTGATGAAATCCCTGTCTGCGGACTGATAAAACCCTGTCTGCGGACTGACGAAATTGCAATCACGATTTCGATACAAGATATTTCATAGATGATAGACCCTTTGGGGGTGATGATACACTTAAAGAAACCCCAAGTGGGCCTGTATGAAGGTGGCGCCGAAAGCCCGTGTCGAAGCCCAAATACTGGCGCCAAGAGGCCAGATTCGAGCGCGCCGGGAAGCTTATCTCAAGCGCGCCGTGAGGGTGCCTGCCGAGAAGAAAAAGGAAAAGGGTTATAAAACCCCCTCCCGTCGAAGAAGAAAGAAGAGGCCAAGAAGAGAGGGCCCAGAGGAGAGGAGAAAGGGGCAAAAAAAAAAAGGAGCGAACAGATAGCCAGAAAGAAAAGGGATAGGAAAAGAGAGGGAGAGACTCTCCGTCGAAAGAAGAAGCAGAAGAAGGGAAGGAAGAGAGGCTCCAGGTGGGCTGATAGGGGGAGGGAGAGGAGTCAATACTCCACCCTCCCCCCATGTTCGATGTTTTTTTCTTTCTTTTCTGTTTCTTATTACTGATTCTCCGTATGGGATAGTCGAAGTCTTGATGTTTGGATTATTCATACGATTCTCTCCCTTTTCCTCCCCTGTATGTTTCTTGGCTTCAGTTATGTAGTCGATGTAAATGAGGGTGAGATGAATAAATGCAATGGCCGTGATGGATTTTAGGCGATACTATCTTCTTTTGTCTCCATATGTATGCATACTGTTTGTATGAATGCCCCATGGGCGAAATGATTCAGGCTTCGGAGTCGGGTCTGTTCTTCGAACAGGAATGAAGGTAGAACCCCCACCCTTGTTCAATGGGTTGCTGGGTTCTATTCTCTTCTCTCTTCCCGCTTCAATAGCATGCCCTCCGTATGTATTTGAGTCTGTTCCTCAAGCCTCTTGTGCTGTCCGGGAACCAGAGACATCAATCTCTTGGTTCCCTGGATTGCCGGCTATAAATGATGCATTTGAACCCGTAGACGAATGTGAACCTGGATCCTCATTCCAGTCGTTGAATGACTAGGGTCTGAGGTCCCAGCATCAAGGGTTCTTTCATCGCAGATCTGCTTCCAGATGATACCATGCTAGTCTGGGGAATCAGAGACAGCCATCTCTTGACTCCCCCAGACGTCTGGCAGTATACAGATAAAAGCTACTCAGGCCCCCGACGATGGTCTCTCCTCTTCTTGATGATCTGGCCTTTCAGATCCCTTGGCGTCCTTCTAGCAGAGGTGTTCATGAAATCTCCTCATACACCCCTGATTCGGCCTCAATCTGAGCCATAAAACCCAGAAATCCCAGAAATAGAGCATCGTTTTTGAGCTCTGAAACCCTGAAATCCTTTTGCATTTCATCTTCTCGGCGTGCGAGTTTCCCCGCCGAGAACCGTAAGGCCGAGAGGCCTTCCCCTCCTTTCAGCTAAACGACAAGCCCTTTTGTGAAAAACCCACAGCCCACAGCCTCCCGGCGCTAGGCTCCCGGCGCGGCCATGAGCGCGCCGGGAAGCCTTGTGCCGAGAGCTCCCTCCATCCACCAAAGACCCCAGGCCGAGAACCCCCCTTGGCCAACCAAATGTCCAGGCCGAGAGCCCCCCTTTGTCCACTAAAAGGCCATGCCGAGAGCCCCTTTGGCCAATCAAAGGACCGCGCCGAGAGCCCTCTTTGTCCACTAAACGGCCATGCCGAGAACCCCCCTTGGTCAATCAAAGGCCCCACGCCGAGAAGCCTCTTCCTTCTAGCCAAAGGCCATGCCGAGATCTCCTTCCATGCCGAGAGCCCCCCCTTGGCCAGCCAAAAGGGCCATGCCGAGATCCTTTTCCATCCACCAAGGGCCATGCCGAGAGCCCCCCCTTGGCCAACCAAAATGACCACGCCGAGAACCCCCTTCGGCCAACCAGTAAGCCACGCCGAGTCCCCTCTCCTTGGCCCAATGAAACCCAGTCAGGGGACTCTCTCCTCACTGCCATGTCTCAGCTTTCTGATCCCTGTACACATACGTCCCGGGGATGTCCAAAGACCGTCGTGAATGACCTGAGAAGATACAGTAATGGGGAGGATCTCCCTCCCCTACAGTCCTCATTCCCGATCCGGATTCCACCCTTATGAACCTAAAGGGCCATGTCGTTACATGAGTTCCGAAAGGTTTCAAGGGGATATTGACCGATGAAACAGAGGCAAGCGATGTCCCGGGCCCGGTGCCCATCCTTATTCGGTTGTCATCCCGGCATTCCGTGGGTGATGACCTATCTTCTCTTGGCACAATCCAAGTCAAGGAGATATGCTGCCGAAATTCACACATACCTGGCCAGGTCACTGTGATACCACCTCTCAACCCCGTCGGCCCACGGAGTCATGCCTTTGTATGTCTTCCGATGGTCCCCTCGAAGGGGGGATATAAACGTGCTACCGCACCCATATGGGGCGTGCCATGGCATGCCGGTCCCTATTCGGACTCCGGGTCAATCATGCCCGATCCTTTACGGTTCCCACCCTGCCACTGCATGGGTGGTTTCCTATTCCCCACTTGGCATCATCCAAGATGGTGGGAATATGCCGGCGGGTTTCTCCCGTAATTAACAAACCCCTGCTCTGTTCAAATACATTTAACATCTTGCAAACAGATGAATTTTGTCTCCTTTGAGTATGCGGCTTTACCGCTATCTTCCTCCTACCTCTAGCGTTTAATCAAGGGTTGTCTTCCTTCCGGAGGACGTAATTAACGTCATAGCGTTCAGGGTATGACGGACTTCTAGTCCAGACACGATCACTCACAATCGACTGACCAAGTCAGATCGAGCGCACAATAAGAATCGTCACCACGGTGACTGGCACGCCAATAAATCCATAAACATAAATAAATAAATAAATAAAATAAACTAAATAAAATAAATGTGTCAAATAGAGATCGACCACCCTCATCACATGAGTGACTACCACATGCACCGGTCTAGCCGGATCTTCAATGTCCCTTCTTGAAGATCCCATAACCAGGAATATTTAGAATACAAACCTCTGGATGAGTAATCTCATTATCACAATCTCATCATGATCCAGCCATCATCGCTCGTATTCAGGGACTTCATCACATTACAACACATACACCATAACGTGCTAAGAACGTAATGAAGAAATGCCATTATTATTATTATTGAATGAAATTGTACAAGAAATGCTTCCATCACAACACTTATGATTGGCTTGTAGGGCATACATCTCTAACAATCTCCCACTTGCACTAAAGCCAATCACCCACATGCTTGATCCCCATCAGCCCATGGTGACGCTCAAAAACATTTTAAGATAAAGGCTTAGTCAGTGGATCTGCAATATTATCAGCAGAAGATACTCTATCTACTATCACATCTCCTCTAGCTATAATCTCTCTGATCAAGTGATAACGCCGCAGAATGTGCTTGGACTTCTGATGAGACCTCGGCTCCTTTGTTTGCGCAATTGCCCCATTGTTGTGACAAAACATGGGGACGAGATCAGAGATGCTTGGGAGAACTCCCAATCCATCGATGAACTTCTTCATCCAGACCGCCTCCTTTGAAGCCTCGGCAGTAGCTATATACTCGGCCTTGGTTATTGAATCAGCAGTGGTTTCTTGTTTGGAACTCTTCCAACTCACTGCCCCACCATTGAGAGTAAAAATGAACCCAGAGGTTGACTTGCTATCATCTTAGTCAGACTGGAAACTCGAGTCAGTGTACCCTCTCAGTTTCAAGTCCTCTCCTCCATAAACTAGAAATTGATCCTTAGTCCTTCTCAAGTACTTAAGGATACATTTCACGGCTATCTAGTGTTGTTCACCTGGATCTGCCTGATACCAGCTCATAACACTTAGAGCATAAGCTATATCAGGCCTAGTACATAACATCGTGTACATTATAGACCCTATGGTAGAAGCATAGGGAACCCTACTCATGTACTCCCTTTCTTCTGGAGTTTTAGGGGACATCTCTTTAGAGAGATAAACTCCATGTCTAATTGGTATTAGACACCTTTTGGAGTTTTTTATGCCAAACCTTTTGACAATGGTGTCTATGTACATCGATTGGGACAAGCCTAGCATCCTCTTTGATCTATCTCTATAGATCATAATCCCCAACACATAGGATGCTTCCCCAAATCTTTCATGGAGAAATTCTTTAAAATCCAGGCTTTGACTGACGATAACATACCTACATCATTCCCAATGAGTAGTATGTCATCCACATACAGTACCAAAAAGGTGATTGCACTGCTATTTGTTTTCTTGTATACACATGGCTCATCTTCGTTCTTAACGAAGTCATAGGATTTTATTGCCTCATCAAATCTTATGTTCCAACTACGGGATGCTTATTTTAGTCCATATATGGACCTCTGAAGCTTGCGCACCCTATCTGGATACTCTTTGGATATGAATCCCTCAGGCTATGTCATATACACCTCTTCCTCAAGGTTTCCATTAAGGAATGTCATCTTCACATCCATCTGCCAGATTTCATAATCATGGTGCGTAGCAATGGCAAGTAAAATCCTACTGGATTTCAGCATGGCTACAGGAGAGAAGATTTCGTCATAGTCAACACCTTGCCTTTGATGATATCCCTTCCCTACAAGTCTTATCTTATAGGTATCAACCTTTCCATCCACTCCAATCTTCCTTTTAAAGATCCACTTGCATCCAATAGGTACAATACCTTCAGGTGGATCCACCAAGTTCCAAACTTGGTTGGAGTACATGGAATCCATTTTAGATATCATGGCCTCTTGCCATTTCCCAGAGTCAATGACACTCATTGCCTCCTAGTAGGTCTTAGGATCATCATCATCATTATGTGATACTGAACCAGAAATATGTCCCACATATCTATCTGGTTGAATAGGTACCTGGCCAGACCTACGCACAATTTGTGAGTTAGTTTGCACTAGATCTTGAGAAGGTACACTGACAAGCTGCGGTTCTAGAACTTCTTCTAGTTTACTGAGTTCCCACTGTTCCCTTAAAGAATATATTCTTCCCCAAGGAATACATCATGTTTAGCTACAAACACTCTTTGATCGCTAGGGTGGTAGAAATAATATCCATAAGTTTCCTTAGGATATCTCACAAACCTACACTTCTCAGTCTTTGATGCTAGTTTGTCAGAGTCATGTTTCCTTACATGGGCAGGGCAACCCCAAACCTTAATATACTTAAGATTTGGCTTCTTCTTTTTCCATATATCATATGGAGTGGAGTCGACTGACTTCAATGGGACTCTGTTTAGCAAGTGAGTAGCAGTCTCTAGGGCATAACCCCAGAGGGACAAGGGTAAGCCAGCAAAACACATCACGGACCGTACCATATCTAATAGGGTATGATTCCTCCTTTCTGCTACAACATTCAGTTGAGGTGTATAAGGAAGAGTCCATTGTGATAATATTTCATTATCTTTTAAATATTATGTGAACTCTGTACTCAAGTATTCACCTCCCCGATCTGATCGGAGAGTTTTAATATTTTTCCCAGTTTATTTTTCTACTTCATTCTTGAACTCAACAAATTTCTCAAAAGCTTCAGATTTGTAGTTCATTAAGTACACGTATCCATATCTTGAGAAATCGGCAGTAAATGTAATGAAGTATGAATAACCTCCTTTGGCCTGTGTGGACATAGGTCCACACACATTATAGTGTACGAGTTCTAATAACTCTTTGGTCTTTCTCCATGTCCAGAAAATGGAGACTTGGTCATCTTACCCATGAGGCAAGATTCACAAGTTGTGAATGATTCATAATCAAATGGATCAATGTATCCATTCTTACATAACTTTTTCAATCTTTCCTCATTAATATGACCGAGTTTACAATGCCAAAGGTAGGCTTGATTCACATAGCCTCTTTTCCTCTTAAGAGGTCTGTCCACACACATCACAGGAGATGCAATATCCAAAACATACAAACCATTCATTAGGCTCCCACTGGCAAACAATTCACCATTTAATAACAAAGAACAACCATTGTTTCCAAAGCTTACAATAAATCCATATTTATTCAAGCATGAAATGGAAATAATATTCTTTATTATTGAAGGAACACAATAACAGTCTATAAGCTCTAGTGTAACTCCTGTAGGCAATTGGAGGTTCACCTTCCTGACAATGAGTGCAGCCACCTTTGCTCCATTCCCCAGTCGCAAGTCAACCTCACCTTTGTTCAATCGCCTACTGCTTGTCAGCACCTGCAAGTCATTGCAGATATAAGATGCACATCCAATATCTAATACCCACGATGTGGATCTATAAGACAAGTTAAGGTCAACTATCATGAATATACCTGAAGCTTCTCCAAGCTTCTATTTTGCCTTCTCTGTAAGATATACTTATAGTTTCTCTTCCAACGGACATCCTTATGGCAATAGAAGCATTGCCCATTGTCCTTCTTAGCCTCATCTTTCTTGGCAGCCTTTCCCTGCTTATCCTACTTTTTCTTTTTATTTTTCTTAAAAATAGTTTGATTATTTCTCTTCTTGTTGGTCTTACCAATAAGCATCAAAGAAGATTTTCCATTATTCATTGTCCCCTCAGTGGTCTTCAACATATTAAGAAGCTCTGCTAGAGAGCATTCTATCTTATTCATGTTGAAATTCACTATGAACTGGGAGAATGAACCTGGGAGAGACTGCAAAATTAGGTCAATGCACAAATCCTTGTTCATCTCAAAATCTAATTCTGCCAGCCTCTCAATCCACTCTATCATTTTAAGAACATGTGTCTGCACAGATGTTCCCTCAGACATTTTGGCCTTGAACAGATTCTTAGATATCTCATATCTCTATGTTCTACTTTGAGCTCCGAAGAGCTCCTCTAGGTGGAACAAGATGGATATAGCATCCATCTTCTCATGCTGCCTTTGCAACTCATTAGTTAGGGAGGCCAGCATATAACATTAGGCCAAAGTGACATCTTCCTTATGATTTTCATAAAGAATCACCTCAACTTCATCAACATTATCAGCCGGAAGAGGAGGAACAGGCTGCTCAAGGACATAGGCTATTTTCTCAGTCGTGAGAACAATTCTTAAATTCTTGAGCCAATCGACATAATTTGGACCAGTCAGCATGTTGGCATCCAATATGCCTCTCAATGGGTGGTTCGTCATTGCGGTCTACAAGAGGAAATAAAAAGAATTTAGAATAATATTGCAAATATTCATGATATTAAATTAATATTTGGTCTTTAATCCTAACTTAATGCTCCCACTAATTTTTGATGAATTTGCATAACCCCTTATATGCAAAGACGGGACACAACGATTGTGCCCTAGTGGGTACTAGGATCCCATTAACATTATGGAAATAGTCTTGTGGTAGCACAACAAACTACCCCACACTTAACGGGTAGACAACTCTTGCCAATTGTAACTCCTTGCAACTCCCAGTATGCTTAGCCTCCAAACGTTTGTGATCTTGTGGTAGCACAACTAATCACAAGCTTTGGTTAGGTCCAGCCCGTTTGTTAAGTTATGAGAGTGGGTTTATGACATAACTCTTGTGGTAGCATAAGAAAGCTATGCCATCCCCCACCCCAAGGTTTGGCCTAAGCCTTAGCCTGAGTCTCCGTCCCCTTGCTGTGAGAATCTTGTGGTAGCACAACAAACTCTCACAGTCTAAGGACAGCTCACTTAGACTATAACAACGAAAGTCTACGTGGGTCATTCTTAATGCCTCACGCTTATCGACTTAATATTGAATTCAAGGAGATTTGAATTAACATTTTGGTCTCATCAATATAGGTGCTACATACATATAATAATTTGGAGTATCGTATATACTCTAAATATGTGTATATGTAATTTATAGCACATCCACACATATCATATATATGCATCAATACTGATGGATGATCATGGACTTTATCCCTAGCAACATTACCAGACCCAGTTGGTAATGTTCACACAATCATGGCAAACAGAAAGGACTAGAGCATCCAATGCTCCCACTAGATGTGAAGAATCTCCCGAGGTCCTCATAGTCGGTCTCCTTCTTAGTCTCTATCTGCTTCTCATTATTACAAGTAAATTTGCAATTGGGCTCGCAGGCCCACAAATATATATCAGATAATAATAAAAAACCTTGAACTAGTCAAGGGGAGTACAACACAGGGGGAGATATAATGTGTTGAGTCTTGTTGAATCTTTACATGTTTTGATGATGACAACACTATAAGTCTTAGTAGTATTCAGAAATATGTCTTCACTTCAGGTATACAAGGACTGTCTTCGTGTTGGTTTCCCTGAACCTCATGTCATTCTTGCTTCGTGTCCACACCTCGTGTCAGTGTCTGTCTTCGCCTTTGTGTTAAATTCAGCTCGTGTCGTTTTCGTCTTCGAGTTTTTCTTCTACTTCCACCATTTCATCACGTGTCGAGATAGCCGTGTTGTCTTTCACTTCGTGCAGCCTATGTGACTGTGTTGTCCCCATGTCATCCTTAGTTCATGTCGTGCTTGTGTATTCTGTCTTCGAGTCATTTTTTCGCTGGATCTTTACGTCGGTCTAGGTTCAAGTGTCGTTTCACTTCGTGTCGGTTTTACTCCTCTATGTCTCCATGTTGTTTTTTGTATTCGTAACTTCGTAGTGTTTGTTGTTACAGTAACACTTCGTGTCGTTATTGTTTTACTTCGTGTTGTTTTCTTTCTACCTCGTGTCGTTCTCTTTGTAGTATCTGTTTTGTCACCTTTGGACTTCGTGTCGTTTGTCTTGTGACCTCGTGTCGTTTTTGTTCTGTAACCACACTTCGTGTTGGTTACTGTTCTTCTTGTGACTTCGTGTCATGTTTCCAGACCTCGTGTTGTTTTCGTGTCATGTTTCCACACTTCGTGTCGTTCATGTTTCGTAACCACACTTCGTGTTGGTTACTGTCGTTCTTGTGACCTTGTGTCGTGTCTCCCAGACCTCGTGTCATTTTCACTCCGTGTCAACTTCATCTTAGTGTTGTTTTCATCTCCGTGTCGTTTTTTACTCCGTGTCGATTTCAGTTTTTGTCTTCATGTTGATTTCAACCCATGTCAATTACTGTTTCATTTTTGTGTTGTTTTCATTCCGTGTCATTTTTTGTTCCACTGCGTGCAGAACATTGCAGCACCTCGTATTGCTTTCTGTGCCACCACCTTGTGTCACTCTCTTCATTATGTCTGTTCTGTCACAGTATACCTCGTGTCGTTTTCTGTGTGAACCTCATGTCGCTTCTCTCTGTCCTCTAGTTGCATCTCGTGTCATCTTCCTTGTTGTGTTAGCCTTGTTCTTTGTATCACAGTTCGTTCACTTCCAACCTCGTGAAGTAGTCACCCTGTGTTGACATTACATACCTCGTGCGCCTTAGCTTTAAATAAGCATGCAGCGAACTCTGATTGACTAATGGTGTTAATCTCATTACAGGTCCGAGGAAGAACATTTCAGACACCTGGGCTGCACGTGATCCGATGCTGAAGGAACAAATATAAAGAGGGCACGTGGCAGGAAGGTTCTAGGATCGAGCGTGGGAGGCACATGCGTTCAGTGCCCTATTCATCTGCTGCGGCTATAAAGAAAAACCTGTCGCCCACCGATGAAGGGGGATCAGAGCTAAGAAAGAAAAGGCAAGGTTACAGAGAGCTCGATCCAGCAGAAGAAGAAAAAGAAAAGAGAGAGAGATAGTGCTCGTGTGAAAGAGGAAGAGAGTGTAAGAGAAAGAAAGAGAGATAGAGAGTGAGTGAGAGAGCTCGTGGAGAAGAAGAAAGAAGTTTACCTGAAGATCTGTCTTCACTGGACCGTGGATCAGATCCAGGCCAGTCAGCTCTGTTAGGAGCCAAATTGTGCATTTCGTGTTTCAGCTGCTGTTTGCTGAAGTTATTTTCGTTTATTATTTTTCCTTTGTTTTCTGGTTTGTTGTGCTTTCCGATCCTCTGGTCTGAGGTCGTGTTCCCTCCGGTTTGGAGGAAGGGAGATCTGATCTCCAGTAGCAAGTAGCTGGGAGCTACTTGTGGGTTCCCTCTGGCTTGGAGGAAGGGAGACTTGTCTCCGGTTCTGGACTTGTGGATTCAAGTCCAGAGGTTCCCTCCGGTTTGGAGGAAGAGGGGAGGTTGTTCCCCTGGTCAAGCTGTGTGGCAGCAACTGTTTGCAGACTGAGTCTGCTTGGTTCTAGCGTTCGCTAGTGAAGCCTCACTCCGGTTGGGAGTGAGGGGTGGATGTAGGTCTGAAGGACCGAACCACCTAAAAATCTATTGAGCAGTGGCTTGATTGTCTGGTTTGCTTCCGCTAGATGCTTGAATAGGTGCGCTCAATGTGATTGTATTTGAGTTGAATAGAATTGGTTCCATTCTGTTTCCTTATCTAGCATCCGGTTTTAAATTTAATCCATTATTCGCAAAAGGATTCATTCACCCCCCCTCTGTATCCGGGCCAAGCACCCTAACATAATGTACAATCCAAATTACTAAGAGAGAGAGAAGGAGGCACGCAGGCCCCAATAATCACAGCATACATGACCATTCACCATAAACCATATCATCACATGATATCTAAGTCCATGACCATCCATCCACACACATGACACATCACATCCATCAAATAGTAATTATCATATAATTATAGCGAGATATATAGCGATAATTTCAAAATATAATAATTAATTTTGAAATCGCGCATATTACCATTCAACTAAATAATTTAGTTAAAACAAATAAGTCTAAACAAATTTAGACCACCATCATTCACATTCACTGCATGGGCTCAATAATAATTTCTAGTTAATTAACCTCAGAAAAATCACATTCTTGTAGTAATTAATTTTAATTAATTAGATAATATGAAATGCTTAAAACCATTTTAACATTCCTATTAACTAATTAACCAGGGGACAAATAATGAAAAATAAATTACTAAATTATTAAAATAATTTTAGAATTCATTAACATATTTTTTAGAATTTTTCTGGAATTTTTTTGAGATTTATATGCATTTTAAACATTTTAAAACGCAAAAAATCAAAAAAAAATGTATTGGCCTTATCGGGTTCGGATCCAACGCGGGCCGGATCCGACCTGCCAACGGCCCGCGGGGGGCTTCTCCCCCGCCTGATATGCAGCGACGCTGGGGTAAAACCCTAGCGGTGCTGGCTCGTCGGAGGGAGCCCCCACCGCCGCCCCCGACCCCCGCGGACGACCGTCGGGGACCCTCCGGCAGGGTCGTCGGCCACCGCCACCATCGCCGGAAGAGGCACTCGCGACGAACACGGGGCCCTTCCGCCCTATTCGCCCCGAACAGCGCCGTGGCCGCCTGACCGGCCACCGCAAGCCTCTAGACGTCGCCAGATGCCGTCGGACGCCATGGAGGACCATCCAAGGTCCTTAACCAGCCCCATGGGCGCCTGTAATCAAATATTTTCAGCCTGAAATGGCCTCCCTTTCCTCGTGCAAACGGCGATCGCGGTCGTGAGGAGGTGTTCGATTCGTACTCCACAGTGGGTCAATCAACGCGCCTAGATGTGCGTTTTGATCCTCTTGATCTAGGGAACAATTCTTTGGCATCAATCAGACGATGCTCATCTCATGAGTGACCAAATTGAGCGATGAAAATTGAGCCCCATGCATGAACGAGAACGATGAAAAATAATCCCCCTTTTGATCAAACCAGCAACCTGGCTCTGATACCACTGTAAGGTTTTGATTAAAGATGCAGCGGAAACATCAAAACCCTAGGAGGTGGATCGTTGCTGGTGATCAAAATCAAAGAAAAACAAAGGAAACCCACTCGGGAAGAACGTTTCTATACCTTTGCGGGATTAATCAATTCCCAGATGCCCGAAGATGATCGAGTAGAGGCTCGTCAGGTTGCTAGCCGTTCAAGTGTCCGGCCACTAGATGTATCCACAAGAGCAGCGGGAACAGACGGATTCTCCTTCCCGATCTCCACACGTCGGCCACTCCTCAGCACCACCATCCACCGTCGCAAGAGTAGGAGAGAGAGAGAGAGGTGCACGCTCAGGAGAGAGAAAGGGGGGACGCCAGAGGAAGAAACCCTGATGCCTGGCTAGGGTTTCTCTCCTCAGCGTATATTTATAGACTCCGGTATTTTTCACAAAAACCTAGAAATTGTCTATATTTTTCATCTTTATCCATCTTATCCACTACTCTATTGTGTGTGACCCTCTAGGCTCAATAGGCTATTTGATTTTCAGGCCCATTAAGCTAAGAACCCTTTTTAACTTAATTAATTATAATCCATTAACTCTTAATGGATTTAACGGGCTTTCCGACCACGAATGACACAAAGCAACACCTCGTGATCCCAAATGACTTTGGGAGGGATGCAACCCATATTGAACCCTTTCCGTCATCAGATTCCACATAATTATAGATCATCATTCATATAATGCTCCAATCAAAATTAGGGTACGGTCATACTGTCAAACCCTAAAGCATCCTGATCTTATGGACCCTTGTACTCTTAAGTACAGTTCACGGGAAAACTCCTTTTCTCAGTGAACTCCCATACCCTGGCCAGGGAGTACATGTCCATAGAGCATTCTCTCTCTTAATCCATGCAGAGAGTTAATGATCCCTTGTTGTCCACTCAAGTGTCTCCACATAAATCTCATTGAGTCCGAATAACCAACTATAAAGAACCACAAGACTGAAGTTCATAAGTCAGCAATCAAATGCTCAGTGGAGTCCATGCAAAACCTCTTTGGTGACTCAGGTCTAAGATCCAATTGTGCTACTGTGACACTAGAATCTCCTGATTGACAGTTAGCATGATTACCATTCAAGAATTCTAGATCGGGTCAGTTCAATGAACTCATTCCACTAATGAGCACCTGCACGTGTACCATGATGTCACCACACCTGTGGTTATGAGATCGACCACCCTCATCACATGAGTGAGTACCACGTGCACTGGTCTAGCCGGATCTTCAATGTCCCTTCTTGAAGATCCCATAATCAGGAACATTTAGAATACAAACCTCTAGATGACTGATCTTGTCACGCCCCGAGCGCGGAAGATACCCGGAGATGCGTGACGTGTCTATATCAATCATGTCAATCAGAGTGGTCGTGTATTCGACACGAAGACAGAGATGCGCAAAATAGCAAGATAACCCAATCCTTATTTCATAATGGATAGACTATTACAAATCCAATACTCTGTTTAACAAAAGAAAAGTACATAGTTGACTCGAGAAAACTATAGAACCAACTAGACGACACTTGTAGAAGCTCTATCACTTTCACTCTTGACCATTCCCATCCGATTGACTTCCATCGTCGTCGGACTTACCTGAAAAGTACAAAGGGACAAACGGAATGAGCGAACGCTCAGTAGGAAATTATATCTCAAGTACTAGCGAGGGGTTTAAGTAATTACATTTTTATGAATGCAATAAAGCTATGCATGCTCGCATAACACGACAGGATAGATAGAATGTAGTATCAAGGAAATAAGATGAACTTATCATGAACTTTCAACAAGATAACAAGTTTATTCGAGATATTCAAGCAAGTACATTTAACAAATCATGTCAAGAACTTTGGCTATCATGTATCAAGCAAGCAAGTAAATTACCCTTTTTCGGGCCACGCATTTCATTTCATGTCAAGTACGAGTCAAGTACAAGATGTGTGTGGAATGTCCAATCAAGCAAGTCAAGTACTCGGTATAATGCCAGATACCTTATCATTTTAACTCCCATGGGCACAAGTACTTTCGGGTGCTCCTCCTAGGACCAGATCGGGCCCTATATGCGCAGGCATTTATCATGTGTTTTGACATCCACTCTTGTTTATATAGCCAATATAGAATTTCAATAATCAAGCTTGTAGATACGTATGACAACATTGATAGAATAGAGTCCAAAAATATGACAAAGGCCGTAGAATGGCGATAATAACGGTATAATCACGAGTTCGATAAAACTAGGTAGAATATGGTTCCCTTAACTTAGGTACCATGATAAATCGATATGGACATTCTTTATATAGAACTGAGGTCCACATGAACATAAGATCAAGCAAGATACCCTCATTCTTATCATAGAATTGGGGTTTACAAGAACTACATGATATGGCATGATATCATCATCCCATTAAGAATTTCATATGATATACTCTTTGTATAATCATAAGGGCCGGTATACCATGTTTCTTTAGATTGACATGGCAAGGATCGTGTAATGGGTTTTTAGGGTACAACCAGCTCAGTCGGCCTTGAGGGAATCCAAGGCTACGAGGAGTCTTACGGAGGTCTCTATGACTAACTCGCTAGTCCAAAGGAACGGAATGTCCAATGGAGAGCTTGTATGTCAATGAGAGTTGAGTGTGATCGATAAATCAACGTAAAAAGTGGGACTATACTCACGGAATGAAGAATAGTGCCGATATATATATATATATATATATATATATATATATATATATATATATATATATATATATATATATATATGTATGTATAATATGAAACCATCGGTAATAGAATCAAGACGAAATCAGGTTACAGTTAAATAACGACTTGGGTAAAGTCGTGTATTGAATAATTAACGCCTAACATGAGGGCGTTTACATATATTGCCAATTTGCAGAATTTTCATTATTTCATTAATTTATCAAAAACACGCCTTGCCTGGGGGCGTTTATTCAAAGTTGAGATCAAAAACGCGCCCTTGGAAGGGGAGTTACTTTCTAATTCCATTTTATAGAATATGTAAATTTCAGGATTTTAACAGATACACGCCCTAGGAAGGGGCGTTACTTTTCAGATTCACGCCTTGTTCTGGGGCGTTAAAATATGGAAAACGACTTTGTCCAAGTCGTGAATTTCAAGAATTTTACAATATTACAGGAAATAAAATTTCAAGGGACATGAGACATGTCGTTGCAGTATAACAGGAATTCACAGGTAGGGGTATGCAAGATATTAGAATCTATATTTCATAATTTATTGAATTTTAAACAGGATCAATTATCAATTTTCAGGTGAGTCTTATGAAATTAACGCCTGCGTACATGGCGTCAAATATTAAATTGACGACCACTGCATGGTCGTGTATTTTAAATTAGCGCCCTGATCAAGGGCGTTTCTTTCAAAATATTGTAGAGAACGTAATAAAAACCTTATAAACAGTATGCATGCCATGCTTATGTATAGATATCTTGCATTAATTCTTATTTGGGCTACAATAACTTGAGAAAATCCTACCTTAATTGATATCTGGAGATGGAACACGTGAATGACTTGATAAGAACACACTGAAGCTTCTAATAGCAGCCGTATGCAGATCGGACAGGAAGAAGAAAAATACAGTTGATGAAGATGATGGCGACGATGATCTTCAATCAACCTGTAGGGGAAGAAAGGAGGGAGTATGAAGATATAACCGAAGTTTAGGAAAACGGTTTGAAGAACATTACCTTGTTCTTCGGCAGTGGCTGTGGAGCCTCCTACAAAGAAAAGACAATGAAGAATTATCAGTTCTTCATGCAGTCGAAACAGAGGGCAAAAGAAAATAAGAAGAACATACGTTCTTCACTTACCTTGCGGCAGCAGAACGATCAAATAGGTTTAGGGTTTGGTCGATCAAGACTATTTATAGGATTTTGGAGTTCTAACAAAAGTAGTGTTTGATTGGAAGTAATATTTCCAAGATTGAGTTATTACCACATTCGAACTCTTCCTCATAGTTATCACTTACCCTGGATAAGTTCTGGGTTCGAACGGTTCCGAATGGAATTAACGACTTTGGTCAGGGCGTGTATTCTTTAATTAACGCCTTGCATAAGGGCGTTTCTTAAAAAGCGCCTTGAAAAAGGGCGTTTCGTGTTTTAAAACACGCCCAAGATAGGGGCGTTTCTTTTACTTACCCATTTGGTCGCGCGAGAACTGACGACCGTAGGTGTGGGCGTCCTTTCTTTATTCACGCCATGGATAGAGGCATTTCTTTATAAATTAACGCCTTAATAAGAGGCGTTATTTTTAATTTGTTTTATTTCATCCAATTAACCCTATTCCTTTTATATATATTACTTCTGTAATATATATGTTTTAATTCATTTCAATTATTCATTTATTAGGGTTGCTACAGATCTCATTATCACAATCTCATCATGATCCAGTCATCATCACTCGTATTCAGGGACATCATCACATTACAACACATACACCATAATATGCCAAGAACGTAATGAAGAAATGCCATTATTATTATTATTGAATGGAATTGTACAAGAAATGCTGCCATCACAACACTTATGATTGGCTTATAGGGCATACATCTCTAACAATAGTAACATGGGTTGGTGAAATAGGAAAATTAGGTGGAAAATTAACTTAGAATTAAATTAACAATAAAACATCATTGAATAAATGAGGTAATTGATATTGTGTCATAAATGGAGATTTATTTCAACATTCACATGTTGAAATTTATTTGCAACATAAGTTGGTGTAATAGTAATATAGGTGGGTGAAATAGGAAATTAGGTGGAAAATTAACTTAGAATTAAATTAGTAATAAAATAATTATTGGATATGGCCTATAAATAGGGCTGGGATCTTTCCTACTCAAAGCACAAATCCACTAGGGAAGTGCTAGTTGTAGAGAGGAGAAAATCTTGAAGTTTTAAGGAGCGTTCGAAGTGTTCTTCGTTCTTGTTCTTCTTCCTCTTCGATCTTCCACTAGGTAGGTTTTATCTCAGGAAAAATTTAATTAGATCTTCATATATGTTCCTTTGCACGAGTATTTTGATTCTATTCAATTTTTTAGGATCATGTATTTGTGGCTTATTTTGAGATTTAAAGTGCAAATATTAGTGTTTTCATTGTAAGAAGGAGTTTCGATTTTCTTTCTAAGAACGTAGATCACACATGGACCGTGATTTGAGCGTGGTAACCACTTCCGATTGGCCTCGTATATGTGCATTTTTAAAAATTTAAATTTTAAATTTTAAAATCATGTTCTTTCCTTAAAAAGACTATCGAGAAAGAAATTACTAGGTAAATGAACTCGTAAGGCTATCGTTAAAAGTTTAAACAACTATGCTCGAATTTTTGTAAAATTCATATACATGATTGATCCTTTCCATTTTGATCTAAGCCCTATCTGAAAGCTTGACATCTTTTTTTCAATGTCTTTTCCTTCATTGAAATTCTTTTACAAATGAACATGTTAGAATATGCACAAATAATTTCCGTTCGATTTACGTGTTTCTGTGTTTTCGATAAATCATGTAGGTAGCAAGTCTACCAAGAAAGACCGGTGTCTAAGGCTAGAGATCCACGGGCAAACGCTTTAAGTGGATAAGTGGTTACTAAATTAGGACCTTGCGAATGCAAGGAGAACCTCCCACTGTCCCACTTCTTACTTGGCCATGATTCTTTGGGTTTCTAGTTAATCTTCGACTACGAAAAATGGGATAGAATTTTCGCAAGAGTTGTTCCTCATTTTCGACAACTCGTGTAATTAGCAAAATTTCTAAAGAAGAACGGTGTCTAAGGAAAGAGGTCCACGGGTAAATACTTTAAATGGATAAGTGGTTACTTAATTAGGATCTCGTGAATACGAGGGGAGCCTCCC
Source organism: Amorphophallus konjac (assembly GCA_022559845.1). Classification (NCBI taxonomy): domain Eukaryota; kingdom Viridiplantae; phylum Streptophyta; class Magnoliopsida; order Alismatales; family Araceae; genus Amorphophallus; species Amorphophallus konjac. Next base: position 282,737,240 of record CM040124.1, on the reverse strand, counting down.
ATTGTCCCACCTCTTACCTGGCCGTGATTCTTCGGTTTCTAGCTAAGCACCTAACTATGAAAAACTTGATCTAAGCCTGTTTAACAAGGTTTTCTTTGAGAACCGATCGTGCCATGTCCGTCAATCCAATTCTTTTATGGACTTAATGTCGTTAAACATGATGCCTTCTTATCGACTTAATATCGTTAAACATGATGTCTTAAATCATCCTTGAACTTCTCGTACAACTACTTGAAATCTTGTACTACTTGTTCCTCAAATGATAATTTTTGCAAGATCTGTACTTTATTTCATCAAGCTTTACCTTGAAATTCTTTGGCCATACATGTAGTGCCCCAGAATTTTATATAAATAATTTTCTAGAAGTTATAAAGGCCTAAATATATTAATAAATGGATTCTGAGACTAATAAGTCATTATAAGGCCCAATTAGGTTAAATAATTAACCAAGCCTATTTGCACATCATCTAAAAGGTTTAAGGCCCAAAACCATTAAGTTTGGCCCATGTTCTAGAAGGTTATTTAGCTTATTTATGGATTTTAAGGATAGAGACTAATTATCTAAGATAATTATATGGATAAATGAATAAAAGAGTTTTATTTATTTAAAACTCTATATACGTTGACTGTAACGGTCTATCGCGAGACCGTCACATTCACCTAACGCGCCTGCGTTCAACCGTTACACTCTGCAGATTCCGTAAGAGGAAGAACTTATAAAAAGATGGAAACTTGATGATCTTATCTACTAGGGATCAACGTGGGAAGAGTTATAACATTACTAAAGACTCTTAGAGATCAGGTTTTAACAAATTAAAGACTCTAGAATCGATCTAATCTTCAAACCCTAGCCAAAACCCTATAAATAGGACCTAGTTCTGATCTGCGCGACCCTTACTTTTGCTCGCGTGGAATCAAGGTAAGGAGTCGTAATCTCGGGTAAGTTCTTTAGAAGTATTTGTTTGCAATACTTTAGACTAACTCCTCTCCAAATTTCACATCTTTAGGTCAAGAGGTCGTGGAGTTAGAGCCCAAGGAAGTTGCTGAAAAGTCATAAGAAGAAGGGAGCTAGGGCTCGGTGTTCAGACCATAATTAGAAGTTTAAAGCCTAGACAAGAGGTAGGTCATCTCATGAACGGAAAAAACATCTTGATAGGACTAAAAGCCTCTAATTTGACTGAATTTCATGCATCATAGATCATCAATTTCATATTTTCATAGTTCCATGCATGTCATACATCTCTTAGCCTTAAATAGAAATAAAAGAAGTTATCTTGTCTATTCACTGGAACCCATGCATATAGATAGCCTATACTTCGTTATCATGCCTAGAATAGACATAGTATTTGATTTAGACATGATGTGATGTGATCTCTTAGGTTTCATATCATTTTCTGTCAGCAGATACTGTAACGCACCATAGTAGGACCGTCACGCTCAAGTAACGGCCATACGATGGACCGTCACAGTCCCTGATTGCCTATTGATTTCTCTGTTGACTCTGACGCATCTATGCAGGAGCGTGGCATTCTGTAACGGTTGCTCAATAAACCGTCACACTCCCTGTGACGCGCCTTGGCTAGACCGTCAGGTTCCTGTGTATTGTCAACTCAAGACAGAATAAGACTTATCAATGTTACTTACTATTAAGCGTAATTAATTAAGTTTTTACCTGATTATGTGATGTGAAGGTTAATTACTCATTCATGATAGGTATTGCATGTTTTGGCATCTTATTGTTACTTTAAGTTATGTTAATTTCATGAGCCCAAACTCTATAGTTTTGTAATTAGAAACATGATTTTGAATGATGTATTGATGGCGTTTTTATCATGATTTCACATCGATATATATCTATATATATATTCTTCCTTTATCAATAGAGTCATTTCTATAAGTACATGGCACATACTCCGGTATGTTGACCATTAGTTCACATTTTTTACTATAGGAACATATTCATGAACATGAGGACCTCTCTATTGGATATTCCTTCCAATGGACTAGGAAATCTTGTTTCAAGGCCTCCGTAATTCTCCGCGCGTCTGGGATTCCCACTAGGACGCCGAGTTGGTTGTACCATTAAAACCCATTAACTAGAATGCACTATCGTGTTTTCTGATTCTAGTAATGTAACGGCCTTACATTGGACCGTCAGGCTCACGTAACGGCCCATTGCATGACCGTCACATTTCTCTGGGTCTATTTTATCTTTCTGGACTCGGATCACTGTAACGGCCCACTACTGGAGCGTCACAGGATGTAACGGCCCAGTAGATGACCGTCACATAGCTTGTATATGTTAACCCAATGTTTGACCAAATGGTTGATTTTCTAAGGTTCTAGATGGACTAATGATAATCTAGAACTTATCATATTGATCAAGGAACTTAATATGATGAATGAAAAAAATAAAGAATGTATTGTTATGCTGCCGATTTATTTCCATAAGCATAGCATAGTCTAAGTCATTCCTGATCTCATATATTCAAGTTGAAGCGTTCATTCATTGATTTTCATTATTTGTAATTGATATATTCTTGGCCATACTTTACTATTACATGCGTGGAAGTAGCTTAATTTATACCTGAAGATGCGATCGAGCACTGATTGTGTTCAAGGGCTCTATGCTAGTCCCCTCAGCTGATTGTCAGAAACATACTATTTTATAAACCATGGGGTATGATGCTACTGGCATCGCATTACGCTGGGAGTACTATTTCTATAAATAAGTGAAGATACACGACACGACATGACATTCTTGTACATGACTTTCTTGCTTGTTATTCTACAGAAATTTACGAAGCACTTGCTCATAAGCATAAGATGCTAAAGTGTTGATTATGTGGCTTGCTAGTACATTCTCGATATATTCTTGTTCATGAAGGGTCAATATCATGTTCTTGTTCTATTCTTGCTAGTTCATTCTTGTTCTCATTCCATCTTATATGATTGTCCTGTTACTTTGGTTTAATCGCGTGATCATCGCATTGCATGATTTTGCCTTATTTCTCTAGAGCTAAACTGTTAATAATTTTAATAGTGCCTTCATGTTGATGCGAAGATACCTACTGGGCAAGTGTGCTCATTACCTATTTTCCAACATTTTTCAGGAGATGGAAGTAGTTCAGATTCGGATTTGGGCTATACTAGTGGCGGGTCCGGATGTGAGTGAAAGTCTTGTAAAGCTACAAGCGAAGACTTAGGAAGTCTATAATGTTTAGATTGAGTCAATGTAATTTTCTTATTTCTTGAGTCTAGTAGAATGAAAGGTGATTATTATAAAGGAATACTTTGATCATTTATGAAATAAAGTTGGAGTTTGATTAAATTCTGTGCAATTACATTTATGTGTGTGATTGTCTCGCGCTCTAGTCGTTCTTGCTTGCAAGAGGCTTACCATGCCGGCTGTTCGCCCTCCCCGAGCGAGTCTTCCGCTGTAATAAAGGCTCGGGGCGTGACAATTAAGTTGGTATCATAGCCTAAGTCTCAGGACTTAGGGAAAGGAATCATGTCATAGGATAAGTCCAAGGTTTAAGGACCCCTACCTATGAACTAAGGAAGAAATTCCATACCCATGTGAGGATTGGGTAGAGCCCGAGATAAAATAATTAATTAGCTTTAAGGTTGATTCTCATGAGAAATAACAAGTTGTTATTTTTCTCTCTCAGGTACCCTTTTTTACAAATGGCTCATCGCGTAGATTGGGACGGTATGCAACAAACAGTTGCCGGCCTCACTTAGGCATTGCAAACTATAACACAAGGTGGTGCAGGGGCAAGGGCTGGTGACCTACATCGCAACTTTCGGAGTCTAAATCCTCCGCGATTCTATGGATCTTCAAATCCCGATGAGGCAGAAAATTGGATCGATGAGATGAATAGGATATTTCACGTTATTCAATGCACTGATCAGGAGAAGGTGCGTCTAGCAACATTTCAACTAAATAAAGATGCCCGTACATTATGGAAGTCGGTTCCGGCACCTCCGGTTGATGCACCTCATACATGGGATGGTTTTCTTACTTTATTCCGTACCAAGTATTTTTCCGAGCATGTAAAGGAAAGGAAGGCCATGGAGTTTGCCTCCCTTTGTCAAGGGATGATGTCGGTGGCAGAATATGAGCTGCAGTTTTCAAGACTAGCACCATATGCACCACACCTTATTAGCACAGAATTATTAAAAGCAAATCGATTTATGGACGGGTTACGACTCGGTTTCATTCAGCAACTTAGGACACAGAATATCCGCACTTATGCGGAGATGGTTCAGAGGGCATATCTATGTGAGAGGACCTTAGAGAAGGTCAAAAAGCTGAAAGGAAAAGGAGAAGAATCTAGCCGATGATCTGATTGGCATTATAAGAAGGAGAAGTTTAGCATCACGGAGCCATACAAAAGCCATGACAGCAAGAAAAGATCAAGGAGCGGGAACGTTGGAAGTTCCCAGAAGAATAATAAAAACGTTAAGGAAGAGAAGGAGCAAGTTGCCTCGGCATGCACTTTTTGTGAGAAATTCGGCCACTCGGCTGAAGAATGCTGGAAGCGCCTCGGTGCTTGTTTGCGTTGTGGAAGTAGGGAGCATCATGTGCCAGATTGCCCCCTTATGAAAGATCAATCAGCTAATGGAGGACGTAGGAGGCAGGCTCGCCTCAATGCCATTCTAAATGAAGAGGAAGCGCCCAGGGATGATGGGCTTATGGAAGGTACTCTTCAAATTTGTTCTCATCCTGCATTTGTGCTATTTGATACTGGTGCCTCTCATTCTTTTATTTCCACTACCTTTGTGAAAACGTTGTCAATTGCATCTGTCCCCTTACCTTCAGACCTTGCTATTACTACACCTTTAGGATCTAGAACCAAGCTTACCAAGTATTATCCTAATAGCGAAGTGATAGTAGAAGGTCACAATCTCCCCGCAAACCTCGTGTGCCTTGACATGAATGGTTATGATGCCATCTTAGGGGTGGATTGGCTTGTAGACCATGATGCTCATATCAATTGTTGAAATAGGATTATATCTTTTCGAATGTCCGATCTTCCAAGATTTTCTTTTCTTGGCATCAAATACAAGAAACATCCTACCATTATATCTTATCTTCACGCTTGCAAGCTTATCTCGCAAGGATGTGAAGCTTTTCTTGCTTCAGTCATTATCACTGAATCTAAGGAAATTATCCTAGCAAACATTCCTATTGCAAATGAGTTCCCAGACATGTTCCCATCTGAACTACCTAGTTTACCGCCCGAGAGGGAAGTAAACTTTACCATCGAACTCATTCCAGGAGTAGCACCTGTTTCTATAGCCTCTTACAGGATGTCACCCACGGAACTCAAGGAACTAAAAAGGCAGTTGCAGGAACTACTAGATAAGGGTTTCATCAGACCTAGCACATCCCCTTGGGGTGCGCCAATTTTATTTGTCAAGAAGAAGGATGGTTCTCTCAGGCTATGCATCAATTACCGGCGACTGAATCAGCTGACAATTAAAAATAAGTATCCATTGCCGCGTATTGATGAGCTCTTCGATCAGCTTTCTGGAGCAGAATATTTTCTAAGATTGACCTTAGATCAGGTTATCATCAGCTTAGAATCAAAGAGGAAGATATTTATAAATCAACTTTTTGAAGTCGTTATGGCCACTATGAATTCGTGGTAATGCCGTTTGGGTTAACTAATGCCCCAGCAACATTTATGCAACTTATGAATAGTGTCTTCCAGCCATACCTGGATCAATTCATTGTCGTCTTCATTGATGATATCCTGATATACTCCAAGACAAAAGAAGAACATGAAGAACATTTGAAAATAGCTTTGCAAACACTTAGAGAACACAAGCTTTATGCCAAACTCAATAAGTGTGAATTCTGGCTCGAGGAAGTCTCATTCCTAGGCCACATTATTTCAAAAGAAGGTATTGCTGTGGATCCTTCTAAGGTAGAAGCTGTCAAGAATTGGAGTCGGCCTACGACTGTGTCTGAAGTAAGGAGCTTTCTGGGTCTAACTGGTTATTATAGAAGATTCATTAAGGACTTCTCGAAAATTGCGGTTCTTTTAACTAGACTTACGAGAAAAGAAAATCCTTTTGTCTAGTCAGAGGAATGTAAGAAGAGTTTTCAAAACCTTAAGAATCACCTTACAATAGCTCCTATTCTAACACTACCGATGGAGGGTGGTGGATTTGAAGTATATATGGATGCGTCTGGAATTGGCTTAGGATGTGTCCTTATGCAAAATAGAAAGGTGATTTGCTATTCTTCAAGACAATTGAAACGTCACGAAAAAATTTATCATGTACATGATTTAGAATTGGCAACGGTTATTTTCGCCTTGAAAATTTGGCGTCATTATCTTTATGGAGAAAAGTTTACGATCTACTCAGACCACAAGAGCTTGAAATATTTATTCTCTCAAAAAGCGCTTAACATGAGGCAAAGGAGGTGGTTAGAACATCTCAATGACTTTGATTTTGCTATTCAATATCATCCTAGCAAGGCAAATGCTGTAGCATATGCACTCAACAGAAAACCAATGGGTATGTTATCAAGTCTCATGATTAGTGTAACTAACCTTATTCCTTAATTTACCCAATTGACCCTTAGATGTTGACATTAAGAAAAGAAGATTGCTTCATAGCTAATATCCGAGCTCAACCTACATTAATAGAGGATTTGGCCAAGTTACAAGAGGATGATCCAGTTTTACTTGAAATTAAGGCCAATATTGAACAAAGGCCGGATTTTTCTACTTCTAATGATAGAAGATTGCTATTCAAGGGCCGAATGTGTATACCATATCATGAGGATACAAAGAAATTGATCCTAGAAGAAGCACATAAATCAAAGTACACCATTCATCCAGGAGGTACAAAACTGTATCAGGATCTCAAAAGAAACTTTTGGTGGCCCAATATGAAGAGGGAAATAGCTGACTTCGTGTCTCGTTGTCTAACCTACCAACAAGTTAAAGCTGAACATTTTAGACCCGCAAGTAAATTACATCCCTTAAATATTCCCGAATGGAAATGGGAGAGCATAGGGATGGACTTCATTATGGGTTTACCTAAGACAAGAGGTGGACATGATGGCATATGGGTAATCATAGATCGATTGACTAAATCTGCACACTTCATACCAATAAAGAGTCGATGGTCTGTGGATATTCTAGCAGCATTGTACATAAAGGAAATTATCAAATTACATGGTGTCCCCGTCACTATTGTATCAGATAGAGATCCTCGATTCACATCACAGTTCTGGAAAGGTCTACAACATTCACTAGGGACCAGATTAAATTTTAGCACAGCCTTTCATCCACAAACTGATCGTCGGATGGAAAGAACAAATCAGGTGGTAGAAGACATGCTCAGGGCTTGTGTCATTGATTTTGAAGGAAGTTGGCATGATCACTTGCCTCTGGTGGAATTTGCATATAACAACAGCTATCAAGCAAGCATACAAATGGCACCTTTTGAAGCTCTATATGGGAAAAGTTGTCGATCTCCAATATGTTGGAATGAAATAGGGGAAAAGCAATTTTTAGGCCCCGACCTTATCAGGGATTCTACGGAGAAAATCAAGCTCATTCAAGAGAGAATGAAAATGGCACAAGATAGGCAAAAGTCTTATGCCGACAATCGAAGACGTGACTTGGAGTTTCAGGTAGGAGATCATGTATATTTGAAAGTTTCTCCAGGTCGTGGTATTCGAAGATTTGGCATTAAAGGAAAGCTAACTCCAAGGTTCATTGGCCCATTTAAAATTCTTGAAAGGGTCGGTGAAGTGGCTTATAGATTGGCTTTACCTCCACAATTAGCAGGAGTTCATGACGTATTTCACGTCTCCATGCTGAAGAAATATGTATACGATCCTGACCATATTATCACTTATGACAATCTGGAGATTCAGAAGGATATGACATATGAGCAAACGCCAATAAAGATTCTGGATCGGGAAGTGCGTCAACTAAGAAATAAGGTTATCCCTATGGTCAAAATTCAATGGAAGAAAACATGGCCATACGAAGCAACATGGGAAACCGAAGCAGCCATGAGAAAAAGATTTCCAGAATTATTTAACTGTAAGTACACTCTCCACAATCCATGTCTTGAATTTGGGGACCAAATTCTTCTAAGTGGGGGAGGGTGTAGTGCCCCAGAATTTTATATAAATAATTTTCTAGAATTTATAAAGGCCTAAATATATTAATAAATGGATTCTGAGACTAATAAGTCATTATAAGGCCCAATTAGGTTAAATAATTAACCAAGCCTATTTGCACATCATCTAAAAGGTTTAAGGCCCAAAACCATTAACTTTGGCCCATGTTCTAGAAGGTTATTTAGCTTATTTACGGATTTTAAGGATAGAGACTAATTATCTAAGATAATTATATGGATAAGTGAATAAAAGAGTTTTATTTATTTGAAACTCTATATACGTTGACTGTAACGGTCTATCGCGAGACCATCACATTCACCTAACGCGCCTGCGTTCGACCGTTACACTCTGCAGATTCCGTAAGAGGAAGAACTTATAAAAAGATGGAAACTTGATGATCTTATCTACTAGGGATCAACGTGGGAAGAGTTATAACATTACAAAGGACTCTTAGAAATCATGTTTTAACAAATTAAAGACTATAGAATCGATCTAATCTTCAAACCCTAGCCAAAACCCTATAAATAGGACCTAATTCTGATCTGCGCAACCCTTACTTTTGCTCGCGTGGAATCAAGGTAAGGAGTCGTAATCTCGGGTAAGTTCTTTAGAAGTATTTGTTTGCAATACTTTAGACTAACTCCTCTCCAAATTTCACATCTTTAGGTCAAGAGGTCGTGGAGTTAGAGCCCAAGGAAGTTGCTGAAAAGTCACAGGAAGAAGGGAACTAGGGCTCGGTGTTCAGACCATAATTGGAAGTTTAAAGCCTAGACAAGAGGTAGGTCATCTCATGAACGGCAAAAACATCTTGATAGGACTAAAAGCCTCTGATTTGACTGAATTTCATGCATCATAGATCATCAATTTAATGTTTTCATAGTTCCATGCATGTCATACATGTCTTAGCCTTAAATAGAAATAAAAGAAGTTATCTTTTCTATTCACTGGAACCCATGCATATAGATAGCCTATACTTCGTTATCGTGCCTAGAATAGACATGGTATTTGATTTAGACATGATGTGATGTGATCTCTTAGGTTTCATATCATTTTCTGTCAGCAGATACTGTAACGCGCCATAGTAGGACCGTCACGCTCAAGTAACGGCCATACGATGGACCGTCACAGTCCCTGATTGCCTATTGATTTCTCTGTTCACTCTGATGCATCTATGTAGGAGCGTTACATTCTGTAACAGTTGCTCGATAAACCGTCACACTCCCTGTGACGCGCCTTAGCTAGACCGTCAGGTTCCTGTGTACTGTCAACTCAAGACAGAATAAAACTTATCACTGTTACTTACTATTAAGCTTAATTAATTAAGTTTTTACCTGATTATGTGACATGAAGGTTAATTACTCATTCATGATAGGTATTGCATGTTTTGGCATCTTATTGTTACTTTAAGTTATGTTGATTTCATGAGCCCAATCTCTATAGTTTTGTAATTAGAAACATGATTTTGAATGATGTATTGATGGAGTTTTTATCATGATTTCACATCGATATATATCTATATATATATTCTTCCTCTATCAATAGAGTCATTTCTATAAGTACATGGCACATACTCCGATATGTTGACCATTAGTTCACATTTTTCACTATAGGAACATATTCTTGAACATGAGGACCTCTCTATTGGATATTCCTTCCAATAGACTAGGAAATCTTGTTTCAAGGCCTCCGTAATTCTCCGCGCGCCTGGGATTCCCACTAGGACGCCGAGTTGCTTGTTCCATTAAAATCCATTAACTAGAATGCAATATTGTATTTTCTGATTCTAGTAATGTAACGGCCTTACATTGGACCGTCAGGCTCACGTAACGGCCCATTGCATGACCGTCACATTTCTCTGGGTCTATTTTGTCTTTCTGGACTCGGATCACTGTAACGGCCCGCTACTGGAGCGTCATAGGATGTAACGGCCCAGTAGATGACCGTCATACAGCTTGTATATGTTAACCCAAGGTTTGACCAAAGGGTTGATTTTCTAAGGTTCTACATGGACTAATGATAATCTAGAACTTATCATATTGATCAAGGAACTTAATATGATGAATGAAAAAAATAAAGAATGTACTGTTATGCTGCCGATTTATTTCCATAAGCATAGCATAGTCTAAGTCATTCTTGATCTCATATATTCAAGTTGAAGCGTTCATTCATTGATTTTCATTATTTGGAATTGATATATTCTTGGCCATACTTTACTGTTACATGCGTGGAAGTAGCTTAATTTATACCTGAAGATGCGATCGAGCACTGATTGTGTTCAAGGGCTCTATGCTAGTCCCCTCGACTGATTGCCGGAAACATACTATTTTATAAACCATGGGGTATGATGCCACTGGCGTCGCATTGCGCTGGGAGTACTATTTCTATAAATAAGTGAAGATACACGACACGACATGACATTCTTGTACATAACTTTCTTACTTGATATTCCACAGAAATTTACGAAGCACTTGCTCATAAGCATAAGATGCTAAAGTGTTGATTATGTGGCTTGCTAGTACATTCTCGATATATTCTTGTTCATGAAAGGCCAATATCATGTTCTTGTTCTATTCTTGCTAGTTCATTCTTGTTCTCATTCCATCTTATATGATTATCTTTTTACTTTGGTTTAATCGCGTGATCATCGCATTGCATGATTTTACCTTATTTCTCTAGAGCTAAAATGTTAATTATTTTAATAGTGCCTTCATGTTGATGCAAAGATACCTACAGGGCAAGTGTGCTCATTACCTATTTTCCAACATTTTTCAGGAGATGGAAGTAGTTCAGATTCATATTTGGGCTATACTAGTGGCGGGTCCGGAAGTGAGTGAAAGTCTTGTAAAGCTACAAGCGAAGACTTAAGAAGTCTATAATGTTTAGATTAAGTCAATGTAATTTTCTTATTTCTTGAGTCTAGTAGAATTAAAGGTGATTATTGTAAAGGAATACTTTGATCATTTATGAAATAAAGTAGGAGTTTGATTAAATTCTGTGCAATTACATTCATGTGTGTGATTGTCTCGCGCTCTGGTCGTTCTTGCTTGCAAGAGGCTTACCATGCCGGCTGTTCGCGCTCCCCGAGCGACTCTTCCGCTGTAATAAAGGCTCGGGACGTGACAATACATACTATGTAGATTTCTAAATATACTTGGGATCTATGATCCATAACCACAATGCTTGGCATTAATGGGGCCCGGTCTATTCCTAGGGGGAGCGCCCGAAAGTACTTGTGCCCATGGGAGCTATTATTGACCGGGCGTGGTGGTGCGGACACCCGAGCAGTTACGCCGAGCCATCGGTACCGCACGCGGAGCACGACTCGAGCCACCTCAGCGTCCATCTGGCTCAGAGAGAACCTGGAGACTCCTCCTTGAGTCTCCCCATTTATCATATTTGTTTAGACTTTATTTGTATGTAATGTCTATTTATTTCATTTTATTCGGTTTACAATTGTGATTGTAAGAGGGGCTTATGTGCAATTTGGACCCCTTGGGCCCCACGGGCCCCCCAAGCCCCTTCTCATTGATCCACCTCAGCCTAGGGTCCCATGCGGGGTCAGTCAACCATTCAAATGGTGGCTTCTAGAAGGGTGGGCCAAGTGGGGGACATTGGAATGAAAATGCCAACAATTCCAACCCACCCCCACCTACCATGTCCCCCCCCCCTTGCCTCCCTAATCAATGGGCTGCCCCCCCTTGTATTTTTAATTTTAATTTTTGTGGATGGTCACATGCAATCCCAGCCCTCCATCTCCCATCCCTAGATCCAACGGTTCAGGATTGATTAGACATGTAACCTATATATGCTTGTAATTTTCATTTTTGATGGATTAATGCCATTTGAACTTGGAAAATCCTTGGAGCAGCCCTTGGGCACCCCCCCTCTCCCTCTCTCCCTCTCCTCCTTGCAGCTGGGAAGGCTGTATTCTGGTGGTGTGACTCCACCCCTATCAGTTCCGGTCGCCGCCTCCGCCGCCACCGCACCGCCATCGCAACCGTCGGAGTTCTGCCTTCCACCTACAGCCGCCACTTCCCCGAATTCTTTCCATCATCCACGAGCTCAGATCGATTTGGGATTTTGAGGGGATGTTCCAGAGGTGTCAAGCACGTCTCACAAAAATTGGTTGGTCATAAATATCCCCTTTGATAATTTTTCATTTTCGCCCAACTTTAATTTCCAGATCTATCTGCTGTCTGTTTCCATTTCCACCCGCCCTGTGTTTCCAATTTTCGCACCTCTTTCTGATTTTTGTTAGCGCTCCCACTTTTACTGGGAGTTATGTCCACCCACCCCTCCTTCCAAGATTTTTTCTGATTTTTGATCAACCCTCCACCTATTTTTAAAAATTCGTTCTCAGAGCTAGCTACAGTGCTATCCACCTGTCTCCAGATCTGACCTTTGTCCAGTACAAAAATCATATCAATTCGTAGCCACCTCTAATCAGTCCACACAAAATATTTCCATCTTCCTTATTCAAAATCCTATAACTTTGATGAAGTGCTCAGGAGCTGAATCGGAAGTCTACTAGGCGGTCAATGGTAGTTCTCAGACAAGTTCCCTGCAGATCTGAGATTCCTGGTACTGTACAACAGGAATTTTTAAATTCAATAAAGTTCAGATCTGACCAGATCTAGCAGATTTATCTGTGTCTAGATTGAAGGATTTGAAGAGATCTTTCCAACGATAGCTCATGCGCCCCGATCCGACGTCGGGATTGATCGCAGCGGCCATTCTCGCCGGAGCGCGCGCCGAAAAACAGAACCGGAAATCCGTTGGAAGCTAGTTCAAGAATTGGGAATCGGGGCCGATCGACCCCCGATCGGTGTTTCCGGCCGACCGCCATCCGTGGAGGCGCGCCACCAGGGGTCCCCATCACAGCGGGTCCCACCCCCACAGATCCAGAGGACAGCGCCGTCCGTGGGCCCCACGGGCCCGCAGAACCCGCCGTTTGGAAAGCACGAAAACGCGGAGTTTGGCACCGCCGGGCGACATCAAGATGCTGCCCGTCAACCCGATTTGCGTGATTCCCGGGCCCCACATGTGACCTTTTACCTCCCTACGTGGAGTGGGTCAAATTATTATATTGCTGTAACATTGTTTAACTGGGAGTCCGTAATTCGGCCGGGGTTGTCTTTGCCACGCCGGGTGCGTGGAGGTAATGGTCTAAACTTCTCGGCGTTCATTTGCCAGTTTAGTATATGGTCTTTTGCCGATGCCGAGAGCGATAGGTACTAGCCCGTGTGTCCATGTCACCGCTACGAGCGTGAGAGTGACCCGTCCCGTGACTCGATCCGAGTCCGGAAGTGAGTCTGACTACCTTGAACTCTGCTGGTTCCCTAACCGCGCACGATCCGCGTTTCCCTCGCTTGGGACGACGAGTAAGCTTGCGTTTCTATTAGCGACGTATAGCCCATAGGAGCTCTCCGTGTCAGGCATAGTGTCTCTTCTGTCATGTGTTGCTGGTCGTGTCCACATCTAGAGTCCGAGGTCCATACCACGTAGAGTCGGTCCCCGTGTCCGTCCCGCATCAGTTTGCTATCAGAACGAGTTGAGTCTAGGGTAGTAATTGCATAAGTCTTGCATGCATCATGGTCTAAAGTTGAGTCTAGGATCATCATTATCTTCAAAACAAAAAAAAATGTTTTAAAATTGCATTTCATCCCGATAATTCGGTATCTTAAAAGGTGTTGTCCGAATGTTAGGCTACGCCTATCGGGAGGTCGCACACTTACGGGAGTGATCTTCGGATCGATTAAAGCCGCCACGTACCGGATATTGGTTTAGGTCTAGGTGCATTAGTCGGTGTTTGCATCAGTTTGTGTCTCCTAGTTCGTGTGTAGTCCAATAAGAGTCAGTCGGTCTTGTCCAAGTGTCGACATGTCTAGCATGTAGTTCCGCCAAATTCACATGGAATCCCCATCACCTGGGCAATATGGCCGTTGGTCCACCCATGGGCTTGGCAACCACCCACTCCACTTCCGTAGGCCCGAAGCCTCAGATTTTTATGGCTCCAATGGCCCAGGCGACTACCTCAAGTGGGAGGCCGCCATGGACACATACTTTGATTGTTATACCATGTCTGAAGCCGGGCAATTCTATTTTGCCAAGGAGAGGCTTCTACACGAGGCCGCCGAAAAGTGGGACCACATTGAGCGCTTGAGAGAGGTTAGGAGGCAATGGCCCATCGAATCATGGTGGGACATGAAAAGAGAGCTTAGGAAGGTCTACGTGCCCCAACCGGTCACCTCCAACCGGCCCCACCCAATCACTTCCAACCAAGTGGGTCCTAGTCAGAGGTAAAGAGCCCCACACGTAGATGAGCCAAGACCGAATCCTAGGACGGTTGAATACGGGCGAGTCCACCATGATATCCCTATTCCAACCCACTCCGTTGCCGAACTTATGCAAATGATTTTGGACCGGTTGGATGGGGTTGATAGGACACGTACTCCTAGTGATGTACTCCTACACGAGCCTAAGGAGGTAACAATCGGTAGCCCCAACCCGTTGCCGTCTAAGGTGCAATCCCAAGGTCCTCTCTCCATCATAGTGGATCCTCTTCCCCCACTCACGAGAGCCCCTTTGCCTACACCCTCTGTCCATCAGGAGGATAAGGATAAGGACACACTTATCAAGGAGCGTAGTGGATCACGACAGCAGTGTTATCACTGCCAGGGGTTCGGCCACTTTGCCGGATAGTGTCCCACTCGGACATCTCTAGCCCTAGGGGACAAAAGGGTTGGAGAAGCCTCACTCTCCGATCTTTATTCGGAGCCACCTCAGCCATAGCTACCCGTGTTTCTAACGGGAGAGCTACTTGTAGCCGAGCCACTCCTTAGCTGGCTTAAGAATGGCCTGGCCCCATCTCTCCTCCCATCCATGGACCCTTCCCTACCATTAGTGCCGGTCAACTCATTCCATACCACCTTCCGGTCTAGTCACCATATGGATACATTAGATGATCTTCTTAAAGGATTAGACCGGCAGTTGACATTTACGCACTTGTTGGCCCCGCGCTTCGACCGACCTACAGGTCGTAGCTTCACACATCCATCCTTAGGGTCCATCACCTCCGTGTACACCGTGGGTCATGTTACCACGGAGGTTCTTCTACTCCTCCCTATGTCGGTCGAGCCTGACTTCAATCCCATTTGCCCAAGGGAGGAATCTTACTTTCTACATATGACTGTCGTCCCATCTCTCGCAATGAATGAAGGTGATCATTTACACCTCCAAGATTTCCAAATGTGGGACAGTGATTTGTGGGAGCCTAGTCCGAGGGGTCATACCTTCTTTGATCCCTTCGACCCATTCTCTTATGGACCCCGTGACCCACCATATTTACTCCACCTTTTTGAGAGAGTCCACCATCATACCCCCACCGTCTCATCTCCCTTCATGGATGAAGGAGATCAGCAACACCTTCTAGACTTCCACACATGGGATCTTGAGATGAGGGAATCCATATCGAGGGGTCACACATTCTTTGATCCCTTCGATCCCTTTCTTAGTGGTCCCCTTGGTCCACAATCTCCCTTCCACTTCTTTAAAGTAGGTCACCATTCTACCCCTCCCCTATGGACCGGGCCATCGGCACCCACCGAGTCCGTTAACGGGCGAGAGACACCCGACCCTCCTGTCCCACCCAAACCTCCCAAATCCAAAGGACCGTCTTATGATTGTACCGACCCTCGGTCACACCTAGGGTATGCATGGCACACATTCGGATGTCCTGGACCACCTTGCATATGATTGGGTTTGACTAACATTAGGTTTGTGTAGGGTTGTGTGTGCATCTGTGTGTTTATCTTTTTGTTAGGCATGTTAGGAGTTTGCATGACGACATCCGTCGTCACATTGAGTCCAGCAATGCACATTACAAAGAGCTAGCCGATGCTCACTGACACCACCGAGAGTTCCAAGAGGGCGAATATGTCATGATCAGGGTAAGACCTGAACAGTTTCTCTCGGGAACCGTTAAGAAGTTGCAAGCTCGCGGAGCCGGTCCATTTAGAGTGTTGAAACACGTTGGATCCAATGCGTATGTTGTGGACCTACCCGAGGAATACGGTATAAGCTCTACTTTTAATGTTTCGGATCTAGTCGCATATAGGGACCCAGTGGTGATCCCTAGTGAGCCTTTCGAGCCATCTCCTCCCATTGAGAGTGAGCCCACACCTGAGTGTCCACCTCCAGCCCCTTTGTCACGGCAGCGTGAGCATATAGATCATATATTGGATGAGCAGGTGACAGTTACCAGGAGTGGATCCTACCCGCTCTACCTAGTGCAATGGAGAGGATGGCCCGCTACCGAGGACACATGGATCACGCATGGCTAGTTGCAGCGGATTGATCCGGACCTTCTAGAGTGATACCGGAGCGATGCAGACCCTTACTCGATAGGGTCGAGTTTCTCCCACCCGGGGAGAATTGGTGCGGACACCCGAGCAGTTACGCCGAGCCATCGGTACCGCACGCGGAGCACGACTCGAGCCACCTCAGCGTCCATCTGGCTCAGAGACAGCCTGGAGACTCCTCCTTGAGTCTCCCCATTTATCATATTTGTTTAGACTTTATTTGTGTGTAATGTGTGTTTATTTCATTTTATTCGGTTTACAATTGTGATTGTAAGAGGGGCTTATGTGCAATTTGGACCCCTTGGGCCCCACGGGCCCCCCAAGCCCCTTCCCATTGATCCACCTCAGCCTAGGGTCCCATGTGGGGTTAGTCAACCATTCAAATGGTGGCTTCTAGAAGGGTGGGCCAAGTGGGGGACATTGGAATGAAAATGCCAACAATTCCAACCCACCCCCACCTACCATGTCCCCCCCCCTTGCCTCCCTAATCAATAGGCTGCCCCCCCTTGTATTTTTAAGTTTAATTTTTGTGGATGGTCACATGCAATCCCAGCCCTCCATCTCCCATCCCTAGATCCAACGGTTCAGGATTGATTAGACATGTAACCTATATATGCTTGTAATTTTCATTTTTGATGTATTAATGCCATTTGAACTTGGAAAATCCTTGGAGCAGCCCTTGAGCACCCCCCTCCTCTCACTCTCTCCCTCTCCTCCTTACAGCTGGGAAGGCTGTATTCTGGTGGTGTGACTCCACCCCTATCAGTTTCGGTCGCCGCCGCCGCCGCCACGAGCCGCCACCGCACCGCCATCGCAACCGTCGGAGTTCTGCCTTCCACCTGCAGCCGCCACTTCCCCGAATTCTTTCCATCAGCCACGAGCTCAGATCGATTTGGGATTTTGAGGGGATGTTCCAGAGGTGTCTAGCACGTCCCACAAAAAATAGTTGGTCATAAAGATCCCCTTTGATAATTTTTCATTTTCGCCCAACTTTAATTTCCAGATCTGTCTACTGTCTGTTTCCATTTCCACCCGCCCTGTGTTTCCTTGTTTCGGACCTCTTTCTAATTTTTGTTAGCACTCCCAATTTTACTGAGAGTTCTGTCCCCCACCCCTCCTTCCACAAATTTTCCTGATTTTTGATCAACCCTCCACCTATTTTTAAAAATTCGTTCTCAGTGCTAGCTACAGTGCTGTCCACCTGTCTCCAGATCCGACCTCTGTCCAGTGAAAACATCATATCAATTCGTACCCACCTCTAATCAGTCCACACAAATTATTTCCATCTTCCTTGTTCAAAATCCTATAACTTTGATGAAGAGCTCAGGAGCTGAATCGGAAGTATACTAGGCGGTCAACGGTAGTTCTCAGATAAGTTCCCTGCAGATCTGAGATTCCAGGTACTGTACAACAAGAACTTGTAAATTCAATAAAGTTCCGATCCGACCAGATCCAGCAGATCTATCTAGGTCTAGATTGAAGGATTTGAAGAGATCTTTCCAACGATAGCTCATGCGCCCCATCCGACATCAGGATTGATCGCAGCGGCCATTCTCGCCGAAGCGCGCGTCGGAAAACAGAACCAGAAATCCGTGGGAAGCTAGTTCAAGAATTGGGAATCGGGGCCGATCGACCCCCGATCGGTGTTTCTGGCCGACCGCCATCCGTGGAGGCGTGCCACCAGGGGTCCCCATCACAGCGGGTCCCACCCCCACAGATCCCGAGGACAGCGCCATCCGTGGGCCCCACGGGCCCGCAGAACCCGCCGTTCGGAAAGCACGAAAACGCGGAGTTCGGCACCATCGGGCGACACCAAGATGCTGCCCGTCAACCCGATTTGCGTGATTCTCGGGCCCCACATGGGACCTTTTACCTCCCTGCATGGAGTGGGTCAAATTATTGTATTGCTGTAACATTATTTAACCAGGAGTCCGTAATTCGGTCGGGGTTGTCTTCGCCACGCCGGGTGCGTGGAGGTAATGGTCTAAACTTCTCGGCGTTCATTTGCCAGTTTAGTATATGGTCTTTTACCGCTGTCGAGAGTGATACGTACTAGCCCGTGTGTCCATGTCACCGCTGTGAGAGTGAGAGTGACCCGTCCCGCGACTCGATTCGAGTCCGGAAGTGAGTCTGACTACCTTAAACTCTACCGGTTCCCAAACCGCGCACGATCCGCGTTTCCCTCGCTTGGGATGACGAGTGAGCTTGCGTTTCTGTTAGCGACATATAGCTCATAGGAGCTCTCCGCGTCGGGCCTAGTGTCTCTTCTGTCATGTGTTACTGGTCGTGTCCACATCTAGAGTCCGAGGTCCATACCACGTAGAGTCGGTCCCCGTGTCCGTCCCGCATCACGTGGAATTGCATCGAAACATGGGCGTAAGATTAGTTTATGACATTCCACAATTCATGAAATAATTGACTTGCTTTAATACTCGAAAGTACTTGAATTACATGAAATACTTGACTTGTACATGCTTGCGTGAAATGACCAATTTCATGATATTACTTGCTACATGATTGTTCTCAGCTTGAATTTTTCTCTTGATATCTTGTCTACTTATAATTCCAATTAATTGCATTCCTTAACTCTCTCTCTTATTCATGTTCCATGTTTTAGTTTCGTTCTCGGCATAGCACAGTAACTTTATCTAAAATGTTAATTACTTAAAGTTGATGGTATAGAGATATAAATCCTATAGAGCATTTCGCTCACCCTGTATTTTCGGTTAATATTTCAAGTAGTTTTGATGATGAACCCTAAACAATTGGCGATAGACAAGAGTGAAAAGAGGGACCAAGTTTATCTTAGATACCTAGGTTTAAATTTGTTGCTCTTGCAAGAATTACGTTTGTTTGAATGTTGTATTATGCCTCTTAAAGCTTAATGATGTTGTAAAACTTTACTTCGATGAAATAATAGTATCTATTTGTCATTTTCTCCTTTGAAATTGGATCTCCCTTATATGCATGCTCTGATCGACACGAGTGTTATGACTCGTCGCGTTTTGATATTCCACGTTAGGGCGTGATAGTCTTTGTGGTATTAGAGCCTAGGTTTCATAAACCCTAGGTTTCCCTTGATATAGGTTCTAAGGGTTGATCAATAACCTTTGATAGAATCTTCAACCTTACCGGTGAGAATGGGTAGAGCCACGAGGTAAGCTTTAAATTAGGATAAATCAAGAACATAAAACAAACACTTAAGTTTTGTAACTGTTATTGCAGACTTAATTCTCGACAATGGCTGCCGAGATAGTACAATGGTGCGAGATGTAGCGGACGGTGCAAGGACTGACCCAAGCGCTGCAACAAGTAGCACAAGCAGGAGCTAACCGTGGAGCGGGAGATTTACATAGGAACTTCAAAAGTATGAACCCTCCCAAGTTCGTAGGGTCCATGGACCCACATGTGGCAGAACATTGGGTAAAGGAGATCGAGAGGATCTTCCATGTTATGCAATGCGCGGATGAGGAAAAGGTCCTATTGGCCACTTTCCAGCTAGAAAAGGATGCTCGTACTTGGTGGGAGTCTGTCGAAGCAACTCTACCACACGATTAGGTGTTATGAGAAGAGTTTGTGGAACACTTCAACAATAAATACTTCTCCGATAGGGTGCAAGAAAGGAAGGCTGCCGAATTTGCTTCCTTAAAGCAAAGGCCGGAGTTTGACGGTGGCGGAATATGAAGCTCAGTTCGCAAGATTATCTCAGTATGCACCACACCTAGTTGGTACCGAAAAGATGAAGGCGAGAAGATTTTTAAATGGCTTCAAGCCCCAGTATATTACTGAACTCGCCCCGATGGATATTCAAGTATATGCTGATATGGTGAGAAGAACCCAACTCCTGGAAGATGCAACGGAGATGTCTGATCGCATCCGGGGAAGAGAAGCCAAGAAGGAGCAAGTCACTAGCTCCGGTAACTTCAAGCCCTCTTTCGGGAAGAAGAGGCCCAATTTAGATGGGCGTAACTTCCATAAAGGTGGGTGTAACTTCCATAAAGATGGGTGTAACCTCCATAAAGATGGGTGTAACTTCCAAAAGGACAAGAAGCCAAGATGAAATGATAAATAAATTATCTCTATTGTTACCCCATCAAAGGAACTATGCAAGCATTGTGAAAAGCCCGGACATAAGGCGGAAGAGTGCTGGAGAAGACTTGGTGCCTGTCTTCACTGTGGGAGTCGAGATCAAAGAATCCCGAATTGTCCACTCCTCAACGAACAAGCTCCGCCAGAAAAACTTCTAGTTACTATCAAAAAGCAAGATAGACTTCAAGCTCTTAGAGATGCAGAATTTACCGAAGAAGGAGGTGTCGTGGAAGGTACTCTTTTTGTTTGCTCAAAGCTCGCCTCTATTTTATTTGACACCGAAGCTACACATTCATTCGTATCTAAGAGCTTTGCTGATATTTTACCTATGAGGCATGTTCCATTAGAATCCAAACTTACTATTACTACTCCTATTGGAGTAGGATCGAAGATTTAATATTTCTACCCTGCTACTGAAGTTCTAGTCAGCGGTTGCAACTTACCTGCTGACTTAGTATGTACAGAGATAGAGGGATATGATATTATTTTGGAAGCTAACTGGTTATCTACACACGGTGCTAGTGTTAGCTGTAAATTGGGTACGGTAACCTTTAGTGGGTACCCCAACCTCTTATTTTTTAGTGTCAAGCATTCTAGACACCTATCTCTTATTTCGGCCCTTAAAGCTGATAAATTATTAAGGAGGGGATGTGCGGCATTCTTTGCCTCTATTACTATGGCCGGGCATAAGGAACCCAATATGGAGGATATTCTTATTGTTTGGGATTATACTGATGTATTCCCAGACGAGTTGCCTGGTATTCCTCCGGAGAGAGGAGTGGTCTTCTCTATTGATTTGATTCTGGGCGCTGCAGGCTCCGTCAAAATGAAGGAGTTGAAAGAACAATTGATGGAGTTATTGAAGAAGGGATTTATCCGACCAAGTACTTCACCTTGGGGAGCCCCTATCCTATTTGTCAAAAAGAAGGATGGGACAATGAGATTATGTATTGACTACCGGCAATTAAACCAACTCACAATCAAGAATAAATATCCATTGTCGAGGATTGATGAACTATTTGACCAGATTTCTTGAGCTCGATATTTTTTAAAAATTGATCTTAGATCGAGCTATCATCAATTAAAGATCAAGGAAGGGGATATTCATAAAACGGCATTCAGGAGCAGGTATAGACACTATGAGTTCATTGTTATGCCTTTTAGCCTAACCAATGCGCCTGCCGCATTTATGCAAATGATGAACAGTGTATTCAGGCCATACCTTGATCAATTTGTGGTGGTCTTTATTAACGATATTTTGATCTACTCCAAGTCTAAGATGGAGCATGAAGAACATCTCAAGAAAGTCCAGCAATTATTAAGAGATCACAAATTATATGCTAAGCTTAGCAAGTGTGATTTCTGGCTAGAAGAAGTTTCTTTTCTAGGTCACATAATTTTCCAGAAGGATATTGCGGTCGATCCTTCAAAGGTCAAAGTTGTAAAGAACTGGGAGAGACCTACTAGCATGACCGAAATTCAAAGCTTCTTGGGATTGGCAGGATATTATAGAAGATTTATTAAGGACTTCTTCAAGATCGCAATATCTTTGACAAGATTGACAAAGAAGAAAACTCCATATATATGGTCCGAGGAATGTGAGAAGAGCTTTCAGACCTTAAAAGAATGTCTGACTACTGCCCCTATACTCACATTGCCTACTAAAGGAGGAGGATTTGAAGTTTATACTGATGCATCCAGAATTGTCTTGGGCTGTGTATTGATATAACATGGCAAGGTAATCACTTATTCCTCAAGGCAATTAAAAAAACACGAGGAGAATTATCCCGTGCATGACTTAGAGTTGGCGACTGTGGTGTTTGCCTTGAAGATTTGGCGACATTATCTCTATGGTGAGTCATTCATTGTGTATTCTGACCACAAGAGCCTCAAGTACTTATTCTCTCAAATAGAAGTCAATATGAGGCAAAGAAGGTGGCTGGAGTACTTGAAGGATTTCAATTTTTCTATACAGTACCATTTGGGAAAACCCTACCTAGCTGCAATAGGAAAGTGCACCCTCTACCAGAGGTAGAGAGAAAGCCACTCCACCATTACTCACTAGGGGGAGAATTTTATTGATATATCAAAAGGAGCAAAACATATTACATTTGTCGGATGTTGGGCATACCCAAGTTATCCATTCGAGCAACCCCTTTTATAGACATGGGAAGTTGTTTCTACGAAAGAAAGAAAGAATTACATTGCATGGAACATGCTAGGTTAGCCAAAGAATCAGCCACCTGGTTGGCTTCACGAAAAATATGTGAAATAGAGTCCGTGTTGGATAGTAAATTCCAATTTTCTCTAATATAGACAACAATCCTCCACGGGCAAGGTGACTTTCGGGTTACTATATGCACAAGAGTTAGGGAATCACATTCAATGTGAGTTGGTTGAGAAGTCAAGGCCTTCAGGTACTTTAAGCCCTCCATAAGAGCTCTGGTTTCAGCAATTAAACTGCTGCCCTGTGCATAAAAGTGAGAGAAAGCTAATAAAGAAGAGCCATGGCCATCTCGGATAATACCTCCACCTCCTGAAACTTGATCACCTTTAAATGCACCATCAGTGTTAAGTTTCAGATATAGCCATGGGGGACACAACCATTTCACCAACATGATAGACTGGTTCTTATTGGAGCAGGCAGAGATGTTGAAGGAAGATAGTATATTCCTCATGGAGTTGTTCGGTTCCTGATATCCAGAACTGTGTACAACCTATTGGACCTGAACAATGATTTTTTGAATCAACTTATTTGGATTGATTATTGTATTTTCATTGATAAAGGCATTTCTGGCAGCCCACATTTCCCATAATCCGTAAGCCATTACACCAATAGCAAACAGTCCGAAGGATGTATTACTCTTCACATTAAGGACAGTGCATATAATAATTCTTCTAGCTGTGATACCAGAAATATGAAGGCCTCTTGAGTTAAAGTATGACCATATGTGATTAGCTATCTCACTGTTTGCAAAAAGGTGGTTAATGTCTTCCTCTTTTCTATCTTTGCAGCACCTGCACTTAGAACAAAAAGGGATTCCTGTATATTTGATATTATAGTCCAGAGGTAGACAATCATGTATGATCTTCCACAAGAAAACTGAGATTCTAGTAGGAATCCATGGGGACCAAAACAACCTCCAAAAAGAATGAGTTTCCAACTGCTGGATACTAAACAGATTACTGTATGTTAAAGACACTGTACAATTTCCACTAGAAGAGAGAGACCAAATTGCTTTGTCTGGAATCTGGGATAAAGTAGTGAGAAGCACATCTCTCGTTAAATCTCTAGGAAGAAAACCATTCAAACAGCTGATAACCTCCGGGGTAGGAGAGGACAGAATGTCTCAAACAGAGGCATTGCAATCAGGAATAGGATTATCAGAAATAAAGGAGTCCAAACTCCTGTCCCCAATCCAATTATCCTTCCAGAATTTAGTAGATTGATCATCACCAATGATAACTCTCAGATTCTGGACAATGAGGTTCTTGGCCCGCAGCCAACTAGTCCTATTAAAGCCTTGCATTTCATTAAAGTTAACAAGACTAATATGATTGCCTCTAATGTATTTGGCTCTAAAGAACACAGCCCATAAAGAATCAGAAAATAAGGCATGCCATAACATTTTGGTCTGAAGAGCTATTTATATGTGTCTTAAGGATATAATACCCAAACCTCCTTGAGGAATTGGTTTGCAGATATCAAGCCAAGATTTCCAGTGCTTTCGGTTGCCATGTTTGGAAGAGCCCTAGAAAAAATTGGCAAAGGATTGATTAAGAATGTGATGGACCCCTTTGTGGATTGGAGTGGAAGCTGAAATATATATAGGAATTGAAGATAGCACATGTTTGATAAGAATGAGGCGAGCACCTTGAGAAAGGAATCTCACTTGCCATCCTTCAATCTTCCTTTGAATAGCAGTTATAGCACCCACAAAGTGAACCTTCTTGATCCTGCCCAAAGCCAAAGGAAAGCCCAAATATTTGTGTGGAAAGTTCTGTCTGGCAAAACCAGTAGTGCTCTCTATTCTGCTAGAAAGAAGCTGAGAATTTTTTGGATGAATGAAATAACCACTCTTGTGCACATTAATAAGCTGACCAGAGGCTCTTTCATATGTGTGTAGAATATCCATAAGCTTTCTGATAGAGGCAGCAGAGGCGTTAGCAAAAATGAGTGTGTCATCTACAAATAGAAGGTGAGAGATGATAGGGCATCTTCGAGGCCCAGAGAACCATCCAATCATCCCCTCCAAGAATGCTTTATGAAGAGATCTACTAAGTGAATCCTGAGCCAGAATAAACAGATAGGGGGCTATAGGATCACCCTGTCGGAGGCCCCTGGTGGATTTAAAGAAACCAGCTGATTCCCCATTAATGGAAACTGAAAACCAGCAATTATTAACCAACAGTTCAATAATCTCAATGAAGATATTACTAAAACCAAACCGCTTCAGCACCACAAAGAGAAAGTCCCATTCAATTCTATCATAAGCCTTGGCCATGTCCAATTTGAACATAAAATTGCCCCCTTTAATCTTTCTTCCGAAATTCTGAGACATTTCCTGAGCAAGGGCAATGTTGTCTACTATGTGCCTGCCCTTTACAAAAGCAGATTGTTCCTTGGATATCAAAGATGGCAGGAATTTGCGAAGTCTGTTGCATAAGATCTTTGAAATGATTTTATAGGGAAAGTTGCACAAGCTAATTGGTCTGTAATCAACAATATCAGAGGCATTGTGAGTCTTGGGTACAAGAGCAATGAGGGTGGCAGTGAACTACCTAGGGAGGGGTTTGTGTTTAGTAAAGAATTCCTGTATAGCATCAATTACATCTTGCTCAATGATAGCCCAAGCTTTCTGGAAAAAACTTCCAGTAAAGCCATCAGGGCCTGGCGCACTGTCAGGAGAAATAGAAAAGACAGCCTCTTTTATTTCATTAGAATCAGGAATTGCACAAAGGAAGTCATTATCAGCTGCCGAAATCAACTGGGGAATACAGTTAGTAATTTCATTATCAATAAAATGTTGCTGAGAAGTAAAGGCTTTTTGAAAGTGGTCCACAGCAATGGCCTTCATTTCCTTTTGATCAGAGGTGAGAACACCAGCCCCATTCCTAAGATGATGGATGACATTGCGCCTCATATTAGCCACAGCAGTCTGGTGAAAAAATCTGGTATTCCTATCACCTTCCTTGAGCCATCGGATTCTTGACTTCTGCCTCCAAAATATTTCTTGTTGGAGAATTCGGTCTGCAAGAGAGCACTTAGCAGCATTTAAGGCAACCATGTTTGCAGGGTTGGGAATAGAATCAAATAAGTGTTCAGCCTTTAGAACTTCATCCTCAGTAGCAAGAAGATTATTGTGAACATCACCAAAAACCTTTTTATTCCATATCCGCAGCATGTTTCTCAAAGCTTTAAGTTTAATGCATAAGGTAGTGATAGCAGAAGAAGAAAGAGGATTGGTTTTCCAATTCATATCAATCGATTGAAGAAAGTGTTCATGGGTAGTCCACATTTGTTGAAAGAAAAATCTGCTCTTATATTTACTAGGCAAAGCCAGTTTGACAAGAAGGGGAGCATGGTCGGATGCCTCTCTTGAAAGGTGATCCACGGTAACAGGAAAACTGTTCAGCCAATTAGAGTTAATGAGAACTCTGTCGAGCCTGGCTCAGATGCCCTTTTCACCCTTTTGATTATTGTGCCAAGTGTATTTGGACCCTACAAAACCCACATCAAAAAGACCACAATCATTAATGCAATCCTTAAAGTCAGATATAGAATTCAGACAGGGGTTAATACCACCAATCTTCTCATCCACATCAAGGATGCAATTAAAGTCCCCAGCCACAATCCAGGGACCTTGAACCAGTGAATGAATGTGATTTAAAGATGCCCACAGAGCACGTCTTTCAACAGCACAACACTTAGCATAGATGAAAGAAGCAGAAAATACAGGTAAAGATGGATTAATCTGCATCAAGGAAATATACTGATCATCCTGGCATAAGACTGAGAAATATAGAGGCTCTTTCCACATAATCCAGATGTGGGCATTATCATCCTGATTAGCCAGACATTTATGCATTCCAATCTTCTTGCAGGTTATATTCAACAAGGAAGTCTTTATCTTGGGTTCTAAGATAACAATGCAGTCCACATTATGTTCCTTGACTAAAAATTTAACACGACCAAGGGAAAGGTCATTTCCAATCCCTCTTATGTTCCAAATGATGAAAGTCATGAATCCTTTGGTTTGAGATAAATATTACCTGCGGAACCAGTCCTTTTCATGCCTTTAGTAATAACTCCAGTGTGTTCTTTGTATACTGCAGTGATATTGTTAATCTCTGCCTGCATAGCAATTTCCTTGCATCGCTGGTGAAGATCTTCTTGGGTATTTTTAGAAGAGTGCTGCTTCAAGGTAGGAGGTTCTCCAACACTATATGGAATAGTACTCTTGGCTGAACACTGACCATCAGAAAAAATGCCAGGGAAAGAAATGGGGACATTTTGGAGTGAAGGGAGCACTGCAAAGTCCTAAATAGCTTGCTTTTTAACATCATTGATTATTGAATTGTCTTGGGAGGAAGAAGAGGGAATGGTCCGGACCTCAGTCATATTCTTTTGTTCAGAGGAGTGTAATTCTAATACATTAGCAGAGAGCTGTTCCAAGTGAGTGGAATTAATGATA
Organism: Amorphophallus konjac; assembly: GCA_022559845.1. Lineage (NCBI taxonomy): Eukaryota > Viridiplantae > Streptophyta > Magnoliopsida > Alismatales > Araceae > Amorphophallus > Amorphophallus konjac. The sequence goes on along the minus strand of CM040124.1, from coordinate 282,709,938 downwards.
TCCATAGTTGGAGATGAGGATTTCTGAAGCTCATGGGCTGTGACCTCGAAGGTAATCCCAGCGGAATTATCAATTGGTGGACCTGTTTTGGCAACATGATCCAGTTCCCCGTCTTTAGTAATTTGATGCAGAATTTCAAATCTATTGATTTCAGCGGCATTGGGTCGAACAGTGGGAATGCCTGGCTTCCGGGGTCTAAAAGACTGAATAAAGTTCTTCAGGGCTAGGTTAAGAGTAGGGCGAGTAAACTTATCTTTGCTAACCTTATTTTTGCAATCATCTGCAACATGTCCAATCTTGTGACAAGAAGAGCAGAGGTGAGGAATCCTATGATAGTTAATCTGTTGCCAAAATCTAACACCGTCCATATCAATCCATAGCTATTCTTTCCGGGCAAAAGTAAGGTCCATTTCAATACAAACCAAGGCTTCAGATGTATCAGACATAGCCAAAGATTTATCATGTATTCTAAGCACAAGGCCAAAATTCCCTGCAATAGATCGCAAACAGTCTTCATGATACAAATTTGCAGGTAAAGAGGGAAAACTGATCCATACTGGAGCAGTAGCAGGATCAGCGTTGAAGTTGAAGTCGTGCGTCCAGTGAAAGAATCGAAATAGAAATCCTTTGATGTACAGGTTCTTCTGGATGGGAAGCTTGACAAAATCTGCTTCACTATCAAATCTCAGTAATAGATGCCTTGAATTCAGCCGGCTAATGATGAAGTTGGACTCTAAAGATAATCGCTGGGCCAGACAGTTATTGATATCTGGTATAGCCGGTCTTCCATATGAGCATTTCGCAATAATAGCATATTTGAGGGGTTGCAGCGATGCTTCGATGTCCACCTTAGAGAAGAAGACTGCTACCTCACCAAGATCTGTGAATCCAGGAGCTTTAACCGGAATGGATATTCTGGGTTCCAGTCGAGCCTCCATGAGAGTTTGGGCGTAGGAGCGACGGGGAACAGCAGGGCCAGGCGGATGAGGGTTCAGAAGAGAGGCCAGAGCCGACGAGGAAGAAGACGCTAGAGCTGTGGGCGGTGGAGGATCCCCCACCGCCACCTCCATGAATCCGGCGGGAAGAACAACTTTTTCTATACAGTACCATCCAGGAAAAGGTAATGTCGTAGCAGATGCTCTTAGTCGGAAGCCGATGGTATTATTATCAAGCCTAATGATTAAAGAATGGCATTTGTTAGAGCAAATGGCAAACTTAGACCTCAACGTGGAGGAGAAGGAAGAAGGAGTCTTGATTGCAAATATTAGACTCCAACCCAAATTACTCTCAGAAATTAAAGAGTTGCAAGATGATGATCTATTGATTATTGAAATTGAAGAGAAATTAGATAACCGGCCGAATTTCCTCTTGGCAGATGATGGATGGCTACTTTTCTGAGGAAGAACCTATGTACCTAATTGTTCCACTGTCAAAAATAAAATCTTAGAGGAGGCACATCGATCGAGATACACTATTCATCCTGGTGCCACAAAAATATACCAAGACCTCAAAAGAACCTTCTGCTGGCCTAACATGAAAAGAGAGGTAGTCGAGTTCGTGAGCCGATGCTTGGTCTGCCAACAAGTTAAAGCCGAACATCTCAAACCGGCTGGGAAATTTAAACCTCTCAAAATACCAGAGTGGAAATAGGATAGTATTGGTATAGATTTTATTATTGGATTGTCGAAGACCCGAAGTGGATTTCATGCTATATGGGTAATAGTGGACCGACTAACTAAGTCCGCTCACTTCTTACCCATTAAAATCAAATGAACCGTGGATGTTCTAACTGTCCTATATATCTAGGAAGTTGTAAGATTGCATGGCATTCCTTCATCTATAATTTCTGATAGATATCCTAGATTTACTTCTCAATTTTGGAAGGGATTGCAATCTTCTCTAGGAACGAGATTAAATTTTAGTACAGATTTTCACCCTTAGACAGATGGTCAGACAGAAAGAACTAATCAAATCATAGAGGATATGCTTAGAGCATGCAGATAGATTTTGGTGGTACTTGGCATGAACATTTACCATTGATTGAGTTCTCCTACAATAATAGCTACCAATCAAGTATTCAAATGGCACTTTTTGAAGCTTTATATGGTAGAAGTTGTAGATCACCCATATGTTGGGATGAGATTGGGGAGAAGCAGTTAGTAGGTCCTGACACGATTCAAGATACTACTCAAAATATTCAGATGATTAGGGACCGACTAAAAATTACCCAATCTCGACAAAAGAGCTATGCTGACAATAGAAGAAGAGATCTATAATTTCAAATTGGTGACCATGTCTTCTTGAAGGTATCACCTACTCGAGGAATCCAAAGATTCGGAGTCAAAGGAAAGTTAAATCCAAGATTTATTGGTCCTTTTGAGATCCTTGATAGAGTTAGAGAAGTAGCATACAGGCTAGCATTACTCTCGAAACTCGTAGGAGTGCATGATATTTTTCATGTGTCAATGCTAAGGAGGTATGTCTATGATCCTTCGCATGTGATCCAACATGATGATCTGGTACTACAAAAAGATTTATCTTATGATGAGAAACCCATTAAGATACTAGATCAAAAATTACATCAACTAAGGAATAGAGCAATACCAATGGTTAAAATCTAATGGAGCCATCGTGGATAAAAAAAAGCCACTTGGGAATTAGAGGATGCAATTAAGAAGAAGTATCCATAATTATTTTCAGGTTAGTATTGTTCGCACTTCTCTTATTTTGTAATAAATCAGGTGAATTTGGAGGACCAAATTCTTTTTAAGTGGGGGAGGATGTAACAATTTGAAATTTTATATATGCATTTATATGCGAAGAAAAAAATAATGAAAGATGAAAATAAAATAAATGATGAATATTTTTCTTTATGTCTTTAAAGTGTAGAATATATAAACACGAACCCTATCCCACGTGTTAACACGAACGGCGAGATTCGCGACATGATTGGGAGAAGGCAAAGATGTTGGTACTGTAGCAGTACTATAGCATCCGATTTAAGAGAAAATTATTAGCTCTAATTAAATCCTAATTAGCGGATTATGTAATTTCTTACATCATTGAATAAATGAGGTCATGGATTGTGTCATAAATGAGAATTTATTTCAACATTACATGTTGAAATTTATTTTCAACATAAGTTGGTGTAATAGTAACATGTGTTGGTGACATAGAAAAATTAGGTGAAAATTTGACTTAGAATTACATTAGTAATAAAACATCATTGAATAATTGAGATAATTGATTATGTCATAAAGGGGGATTTATTTTAACATTTACAAGTTAGAATTTATTGTCAACATAAGTTGGTGTAATAGTAACATGGGTTGGTGAAATAAGAAAATTAGGTGAAAAATTAACTTAGAATTAATTTAACAATAAACCATCATTGAATAAATGAGGTAATTGATATTGTGTCATAAAGGGGGATTTATTTCAACATTCACATGTTGGGATTTATTTGCAACATAAGTTGGTGTAATAGTAACATAGGTGTGTGAAATATGAAATTAGGTGAAAAATTAACTTAAAATTAAATTAGTAATAAAATAATTATGGGATATGGCTTATAAATAGGGCTGGGATCTTTCTTACTCAAAGCACAAATCCATTGAGAAAGTGCTAGTTGTAGAGAGGAGAAAATCTTGAAGTTTGGAGGAGTGTTCGAAGTGTTCTTCGTTCTTGTTCTTCTTCCTCTTCGATCTTCCACTAGGTAGGTTTTCTCTCAGGTAAAACTTAATTAGATCTTCATATATGTTCCTTTGCAAGAGTATTTTGATTCTATGCAATTTTTCAGGATCATGTATTTGTGGCTTATTTTGAGATTTAAAGTCCAAACATTAGAGTTTTCATTGTAAGGAGTTTCGATTTTCTATCTAAGAATGCGGATCACACATGGACCATGATTTGAGCGTGTCCGATTTCTCTCGTTTATGTGCGTTATTTCTAAACTTAAAATTTAAATTTTAAAATCATATTTTTACCTTAAAAAGACTATCGAGAAAGAAATTACTAGGTAAATGAACTCGTAAGGCTACCGTTAAAAGTTTAAACAACTATGCTCAAATTTTCATAAAATTTCTATACATGATTGACCATGTCAATTTTGATCCCAGCTCTATCTGAAAGCTTGACATCTTTTTTTCAATGTCTTTTCCTTCATTGAAATTCTTTTACAAATGAACATGTTAGAATATGCAAGAATGATTTCCGTTCGATTTACGTGTTTCTGTGTTTCCGATAAATCGTGTAGCTAGCAAGTCTACCAAGAAAGATTGGTGTCTAAGGCTAGAGGTCCATGTCAAACGCTTTAAGTGGATAAGGCTATCAAGAAAATCTTGAAGTTTGTAGGAGTGTTCGAAGTGTTCTTCGTTCTTATTCTTCTTCCTCTTCGATCTTCCACTAGGTAGGTTTTCTCCTAGGCAAAACTTAATTAGATCTTCATATATGTTCCTTTGCAAGAGTATTTTGAATCTATGCAATTTTTCAAGATCATGTATTTGTGGCTTATTTTGATATTTAAAGTCCAAAAATTGGAGTTTTCATTGTAAGGAGTTTCGATTTTCTATCTGAGAATGTGGATCACATATGGACCGTGATTTGAGCGTGGTAACTATGTTTGATTTGTCTCGTTTATGTGCGTTATTTTAAAACTTAAATTTTAAATTTTAAAATCATGTTCTTGCCTTAAAAAGACTATTGAGAAAGAAATTACTAGGTAAATGAACTCGTTAGGCTACCGTTAAAAGTTTAAGCAACTATGCTCGAATTTTCGTAAAATTTCTATACATGATTGACCTGTCCATTTTGATCTAAACTCTATCTGAAAGCTTGACATCTTTTTTTCAATGTCTTTTCCTTCATTGACATTCTTTTACAAATGAACATGTTAGAATATGCAAGAATGATTTCTGTTCGATTTACGTGTTCCTATGTTTACGATAAATCGTGCAGCTAGCAAGTCTACCAAGAAAGATCGGTGTCTAAGCTAGAGGTCCACGGGCAAATACTTTAAGTGGATAAGAGGTTACTAAATTAGAACCTTACGAATGCGAGGAGAACCTCTCACTGTCCCACTTCTTACCTGGCCATGATTCTTCGGGTTTCTAGTTGAGCTCCGACTACGAAAAATGGGATAGAATTTTCGCAAGAGTTGTTCCACATTTTCGACAAGTGGTGTAATTAGCAAGATTTCCAAAGAAGAACGGTGTCTAAGGAAAGAGGTCCACGGGCAAACGCTTTAAATGGATAAGTGGTTACTTAATTAGGATCTCGTGAATACGAGGGGAGCCTCCCATTGTCCCACCTCTTACCTGGCCGTGATTCTTCGATTTCTAGCTAAGCACCTAACTGTGAAAAACTTGATCTAAGCCTGTTTAACAAGGTTTTCCGTGAGAACCGATCGTGCCATGTCCGTCAATCCAATTCCTTTATCGACTTAATGTCGTTAAACATGATGCCTTCTTATCGACTTAATATCGTTAAACATGATGCCTTAAATCATCCCTGAACTTCTCTTACAACTACTTGAAATCTTGTACTACTTGTTCCTCAAATTATAATTTTTGCAAGATCTATACTTTATTTCATCAAGCTTTACCTTAAAATTCTTTGGCCATACATACTATGTGGATGTCTAAATATACTTGGGATCTATGATCTATAACCATAATGCCTAGCATTAATGGGGCCCGGTCTGGTCTTGGGGGGAGCGCCCGAAAGTACTTGTGCCCATGGGAGCTATTATTGACCTAGTGTGGCATTGCACCGAAACATGCGTGCAAGATTCGTTTATGACATTCCACAATTCGTGAAATACTTGACTTGCTTTAATACTCGAAAGTACTTGAATTACATGAAATACTTGACTTGTACATGCTTACGTGAAATGGCCAATTTCATGATATTGCTTGTTACATGATCGTTCTCTACTTGAATTTTTCTCTTGATATCTTATCTACTTGCGATTCCAATTACTTGCATTCCTTTACTCTCTCTCTTATTCATGTTCCATGTTTTAGTTTCGTTCTCGACATAGCACATTAACTTTATCTAAAATGTTAATTACTTAAAGTTGCCTGGTGTAGAGATATAAAACCTACTGAGCGTTTCGCTCACCCTACGTTTTCAGTTAATATTTCAGGTAGTTCCGATGATGAACCCCAAACAACTGGGGGCGGGCAAGAGTGAAAAGAGGGACCAAGTTTATCTTAGATACCTATGTTTAAATTTGTTGCACTTGCAAGAATTAAGTATGTTTGAAAGTTGTATTATGCCTCTTAAGGTTTAATGATGTTGTAAAACTTTACTTCGTTGAAATAATAGTATCCATTTGTCTTTATCTCCTTTGAAATTGGATCCCCCTTATATGCATGCTATGATCGACACGAGTGTTATGACTCATCGCGCCTTGATATTCCGCGTCGAGGTGTGACTGGTTAAGTCTCTCCGGGCGTGCCAAGCTGTAGGAGATAAACTATTTTTTCCTTATTTTTATTAACATATTATTTTTTGTTTAGATGTTTGAAGTTTATTTGTTATTTCATATGCGTAGGTGTGCCAGTCATGTTGTGAAAAATTGTTCTGACTTCAAAGACCGAAGAATTTGAAGCCACATATGTGTGCACCGTCTGGCTAGTCAGAGAAAAGGGGATATTGAGTTGGGACCCAGAACCCGCCATGCCATAAAGGCTATAGTGTTAATTACATATTTTCGAAAGGAGAAAACCCTTGATTAATCATCAGGAGAAATAGCCCTACGGCCTGTAGTTTATATTATCGCTTCAACATTTTGGCATTCATGTTGAAAATTAGTAGCAAGGCCCTTTTGAATTGATGCAAAATAACTACAAATGTTTTTGTAGCGGTGTTGACACCTGCATATTTTCTCGAATTAATCAAGGATTAAGCATAGGAAAATATTTTCTAAACAGGTCAAAATGGCATAACGTCAAAGGTGCTCTACCAGCCGAGTTGAGCTCGAAAATCGAGACATTTCGCTGGGTCAAATGGCACAACACAACAAGCGGGGATCGTCCGCGAGCAAAGGGCACTACACCAACCAATTTTTTGAAAATCGAGTCGGACCCAAGGATTCGAGACAACCTGTCGTGCCAAACGGCACTCTGAAAATATTTGGGGATCACCCCCAGATACCCTGGATATGTTATCACACCGTCGGCACCTCAACAACCGGGTTAACCCGGGGCTCAGAATAGCCTACCGTACCATACGGCTCTTCGCCAAGAAGTGGGGGTCACCTCGACTACCAGACAAACGGCATCATCATGCCGACACCCCAATTACCGGGACAACCCGGGACTCCAACAACCCATCACGTCACGCGGTGCATGACGGAAAAGTAGGGAGCAACTCCTGACTCACCTCCGGTAAGCGGCTTGACACCGACGAATCCAATAGTTACATCACACCTTGGTTCACCGCGTTCAAGATGGGGCTCAAATGAACATCGATGTCGGATGATCTGGAGCCAGATTCAAGTAAGTTATCTCTTCACCCAGTCCACCTGGCCCTCGTAAGCCCCAACTCACCTAACCAACCTAAGCGCCTGAACCCAACCAATCATCCCAACTCACCTAGGGGGAGAGGTTTACTCAGACCAGGGAGCCCCCAACCACTCTAGCCTGCGTAATCCCCCTTTTAGCAGACCTGCCCACCCATTCTTGAATGCGGTAGTCTTCGCGACCGCGTTCTTGATGGAAAAAACCCCAAGTCAAACCCGCATAAACCATGGCCCACATGTCAGGGTGAACCCGGTTGCCAAGGCGACCGCGTTCAAGATAACGCGGTCGCTGAGGCGACCACGTTCAAAATCGGCCAATCAAACCCGCGTAAACCCCCTTTACGCGGACTAGACCAGCCCCCCCGGTCCAATCTGCATAAACCCCCCTCCAAACTCTATAAAACCCCCCATCGAGTGGCGAAGGGTCATAAGATGCATAGAGCTCACCCCCGGGACTACAAACGGCACGTGAAGGACTTGGTTGGCTGGTTTTATGTTTGCTAGGCTCACGCCGAGGGCATGTCGCATGATGGTCCCTCATACGACATTTAGCCAAAACACATACCTCCTCAAAGGTGGCCCCTGCTTTGATGAACGCACTCTATCTGGATGTCGTTGGACTATCGCATGTTGCCCGAATGTTGCTTGATGAAAGCACTCTGCTTGGGCCCTACCTCGATATTCATGCACACCCCCGGATGTTGCTTAAGGATAGCACCCCACACGGGCCCTGTCTCTATAATCATGCACAGCCCTGGATGTTGCTTGATGAAAGTACCATGCCCGGCCCTATCTCGATAATCATGCACGGCCCCAGATACTGCTTGATGAAATCACCCTACCCGGGCCCTGCCTCGATGATCGTGCATGACCTCGGATGTTGCTTGATGAAAGCACTCTGCCTCGGGCCCTATCTCGATGTTCGTGCACGACCTTGATGTTGCTGTATGGAAGCAATCTACCTGGGATCTACATCAATAGTCTCACATTACCCGAATGCTACTTTATAAAAGCACCCTACCCAATCTTTATCTCGATGTTTGTGCATGACCCGGATGTCGCTTGATGAGAGCACCCTACCCGATCCATGCCTCGAGGGTCGTGCGCCACCCTGGTGTCACCTCGATAAGGGTCTCCTCAAAATGGTTATCTGAACAATGGGCATACTTCATGAGTCTTGACTCAAGATGAAGTGTCAAGCCCTTGCCTCTGTGAACGCGCCCTGAGCACGACCATCGAGGTCTAATGGCACCCATCTTTTTTAGTCACAACGGTGCCCCCGGCACCCGACTGCCAGTCTTAGATGCGCCCCGAGCATGACCAAAGAGGTCTCACGGCGCCTAGTCCCCTCAGTCATAACGGTGCCTTTGGCACCCGACTGCCCAGTTCCTCCAGCCACGTCGGGGCCCGCGGCACCCGAACGCTCAATCACTCGAGTCACAACGGTTCCCCCCGGCACCCGATTGCTGAGTCCAGACGGTGCCGGGCTACTCTAGCCCCAACGGCGCTCAACAACTTCAGTCACAACGGTGCCTTGGCACCCCACTACCCAGCTCTTCTAGTCACGTCAGGGTCCGGGGTACTCGACCGCTCAGCCACTCGAGTCATAACGGTGCCCTCGGCACCCGACTGCCAAGTCCAGAAGGTGCCGGGCTACTCTAGCCTCAATGACGCTCAACAACTTCAGTCACAATGGTGCCCTTGGCACCCAACTGCCAAGTTCTGCCAGTCACATCGGGGTCAGTGGTACCCGACTGCTCAATCGCTCTAGTCACAATGGTGCCCCTGGCACCCGACGGCCGAGTCCAGACGGCATCGGGCTACTCTAGCCCCAATGGCGCTCAACAACCTCAGTCACAACGGTGCCCCCGGCACCCGACTGCCCAGCTATTCCAGTCACATCGGGGTCAACGACACCCGATCACTCAGCCACTCGAGTCATAACGGTGCCCCCGGCACCCGATTGCCAAGTCTAGACGGTGCCGGGCTATTCTAGCCCCAACGGCGCTTAACAACTTCAGTCACAATAGTGCCCCCGGCACCCGACTGCCCAGCTATTCCAATCACATCGGGGCCAACGACACCCGATCACTCAGCCACTCGAGTCATAACGGTGCCCCCGGTACCCGATTGCCGAGTCCAAATGGTGCCGGGCCACTCTAGCCCCAACGACGCTTAACAACTTCAGTCACAACGGTGCCCCCGGCACCCGATTGCCCAGATACTCCAGTCACATAAGGGCCCCTGACACCCAATCGCCCAGCCACTCGAGTCACAACGGTGCCCCCCGGCACCCGACTGTAGAGTCCAGATGGCGTCGGGCGACTCTAGCCCCAATGACGGTCAACACCTCCAATCTCCACGGTGCCCCTAGTACCAGACTGCCCAGCTACTCCAGTCTCCATGGTGCCGTGTGGCACCTGATTGCCCAGCTACTTCGGTCACTACGGTGCCTACGGCACCCGAGTGTCTAGCTACAACGGTGCTCATGGCACCCGACCGCCCAGCCCCGGCGATGCCCGACTACTTCAGCCCCAGCGGCGCTCAAGCTCTCCAGTCTCAGCGGTGTTCATGGCACCTGATCGCTCTAGCTATGACGTCCAGGGCACCCAACTCTCCCAGTTTCAACGACGCCTGGTTTCCCCAATCACAATGGTGCTTAAGACACTCGACTGCTCCAGTCATTACCGTGCTAACGGCACCCAACTTGGTGCGGACACCAGAGCACACGAGCTGCACGAGTCGGCGAGCCATCGGTACCGTACGCGGAGCACCACCCGGGCTACAGCAGCTTCCATCTGGCTCGGAGACAGCTTGAAGACTCCCCCTTGAGTCTCGATATTTATAGTTTATTGGAACTTTGTTTGTGTGTATTGTGTGTTTTATTCGGATTGTAATTTGGATTGTAAGAGGAGTTTATGTGTAATTTGGGACCACCCGGGTCCCGCGGCCCCCCTACCTCTTCCCCATTGATCCACCTCATCTCTAGGGCCCATGTGGGGTCAGTCAACCTTCCAATAGTGGGCTTCTAGAATAGTGGACCAAGAGGGGGACAAGAGGTTAACAAAGTCCAAGAAGGAGGCCATTCTAGTCAAGGGGGCGCCCCCCATTTAGTATATTATATTATGTTTGAAATTTTAGTTTATTTGATTCCAAATCACATGGGAGAAATAGTTTATGGACTCCCTCTTTTACCCTCCCCAACCCTAGATCTAGGGTCAATTAGTGTCCTTTGTCATTTCACATAAATACCTTGTATTTTCATTTGATTAGAACTAATGCATATGAAAATCACATTTTTGTTGGAGCTCCAAGCAAGGGCCGCCCTCTCTCTCTCTCCTCTCTTCTTCTTGCAGCTGGGAAGGCTGTATTCTGAGGTGGGAAGCTTCATCTATCAGGTGTGAAATTCATCGTTGCCGCCGCCGCCGCCATCGAGCCGCCGTTGCACCACCACCACCTTTGTCGGTTTTCTGTCAATCGGGTGACAGCAGGCCCTTCCACGAATTTCTGCTCTCAGCAACAGACTCTTCTTAAGCTCAAACTTTCAGGGTGAGTTCCAGAGGTTCCCCCCACATCCCAAAAAAATTGGTTGGGCATCCAACTTCCAATTTTCACTTTTCCATTTTTGTCCATCTTTTCCTTCCAGATCTGCCTGTTTTCAGTCTAGATCCACAGCCACCCTGAGTTTCCCATCTCCGGACCTCCTTTTGAATTTTTATGGAACTCCCAAATTTACTGGAGGTTATTTCCACTCTCCCCACCACCCAATAATTTTCATGGAATTTCCACAGGCCTCCACCTATTTTCTAAAAATCATTTTCAGATCCCCTTCAGTTCTGTCTGCTCCTGTATAGATCCGATCACCCGCCAGTTTAAAATAGCTTTCCCCATCCAAATCTCCACCAAATCGATCATAAGAATTATTGCCATTTTCCACTCTCTCCCCTATACAATTTTCATGAAGAGCTCGAGGTCTGAATCTGAGGTCTACCCCACGGTCAACGGCAGTTCTCAGGAAACTTCACTGGTGCCCTGAGATTTCGGCCCCTGTCCAATAGTAACTTTAAAAATTGACTAAGGCCAGATCCGTGCAGATGCAATTTGTCTCTCCGAACCTAGATCGAACTACTTCGAAAGCGCTTTCCAACGATACCTTCTGTGTATCAATCCGACGTCAGGAGTGATCGGAACAGCCGATCTCGCCGGATCGCGCGCTGTAAAACAGAAGCAACCAGTCCGTGGGCAGCAACTCCAAAGCTTGGAGACCGGAGTCGATCGGCCTCCGACCGGCGTTCCCACCCAACCGCCTTCCAGGGAGGAGCACCACCAGGGGTCTCCATCACAGCGGGACCCACCCCATTAGACCCGGAGGATAGAGCGGTCCATGGGCCCCACGAACCCGTAGATCTCGCCGTCCGGACAGCACGAAAACATGGATTCTGCACCGACAGAGCGACATCAAGATGCTGCCCGTCAACCCAATTCGCGTGACTCCCGGTCCCCACATGTGACTTTTTACCTCCCTGCGTGGAGTGGGTCAAATTGTTGTACCACAGTAAAACTTTGTTAACCGAGAGTCCAGTTTTGGCCGGGGTTGTCTTCCCCACGCCGGGTGCGTGGAGGTACGATCGTAACTTCTTGGCATTACTTTGCTTAGCTAGTATATGGTCATATGCCGCTATGAGAGCATAGAATTCTAGCCCGTGCATCCATGTCACCGCTGTGAGCGAGAGAGTGACCCGTCCTGTGGCTCGATCCGAGCACGGAAGTGATTCGGACAACCCTTAACTCTGCCGGTTCCCCAACCGTGCACGATCCGCGTTTCCCTCGCTTGGGACGATGAGGGAGCTTGCGTTTATGTTAGCGACGTATAGCCCATAGGAGCTTTTAGTGTCGGGCCTAGTGTCTCTCATGCTCGTATGTTGCTGGTCGTGTCCGCATTTAGAGTCCGAGGTCCATATCACTTAGAGTCGGTCCCCGTGTCCGTCCCGCATCAGTTTGGTATCAGAGCGAGTCGAGTCTAGGGTAGTCGTTGTATGAGTCTTGCATGGTCTAAGTCGAGTCTAGGATCATCATTATTTTCAAAACAAAAAAAAGTGTTTTAAAATTGCATTTCATCCCGATAATTCAGTATATTAAAAGGTGTTGTCCGAATGTTAGGCTACGTCTATCGAGAAGGCCGCACACTTGCGGGAGTGATCTTCGGATCGATTAACTCCGCCACGTACCGGATATTGGTTTAGGTCTAGGTGCATTAGTCGGTGTTTGCATCAGTTTGTGTCTCCTAGTTCGTGTGTCTTTGCATGCCCACCCGTCGAGGTACCTAATACTCGCCACCACCACCTATGGTAGATTCCCGAGCCCGTAGCTCCGATGAGTCCTCGACGGCCGAGATGTTCCGAGCCATTATGGATCATCTTGATACGCGTATGGATGGCCTTAGTACGCGTCTAGATGGCGTAGGAACGCGTCTAGAAGGGAGGATGAAAGCCCTCGATGATCGAGCCGAAGCTTCGGACCAGTCCATCCAAGGTCTTGTAGGGAGTATTGTCGTCCTCGAGAGGGCCCCAGCGGCGGCGCAACCCGCTCCGACCAATGGTCAACAGGAGCCGGCTCAGCAACCTGCTGCACCAAGAGCTCAGGCGGTAGATGTTGGGAGGCAACAGGTGCATGAGGTGGCTGACTATGCATCTGATAATGAGCAAGGGGGATATGGTCGTCGGAATCAACGACGGAATCGTGATGACGACCGTAATCTTAGGGGCATGGGTGTGGACCCTCCCACTTTTAGCGGGTCCTTGGACCCGAAGGTATATTTAGATTGGGAGGCCGGCATGGATCGGTACTTCGAGTGGTTTAAGATGACGGACCACCGAAGAGTTCGATACGCGAAGATGGAGCTGCATGGGCAGGCCCAAGCTTATTGGACCAATGTGGAGAGCCTGCTAAATCAGCGACGTCAACCCCCGATCGGCACTTGGGATGACATGAAAATGAAATTGAGGGAGAAGTACCTTCCTTCCTCATATCGCCAACGTCTCATAGACAAATGGCAAAGTCTCTCCCAAGGGAACCGATCTGTGACCGAGTACACCGCCGAGTTTGATGAGTATTATTTGCAGTGTGGAGTCACGGAAGAGAGCACCAGGACCATATCACGCTTTTGGAGAGGTCTGCGGCCAAACTATCAATATGAACTTTTTCACCGCAATGCGACCACTTTGGAACAAGCGTATCAGGTAGTTCTCGAATTGGAGCAATTCGAGGCCGAGTTCGAGTCTCCCCATCGGTTGGGTTCCTTTTCCCTCCGTAGTGTCGAGCCCCGTGGCTCTTCTGGCAAATATCCAAGGGCCCCCATGGCCCGACCTCAGGAGCCCACTCGTCCCGAGCCTTTCGCTCCTAAGCCTCGCCCTTCACCCCCGAGGGACCTTCCTCGTCCCCAACATCTTACGGCACCCATAGCTCGTCCACCGGCACCCACACCTCTGGCCCGTCCTTTGTTGCCTTCACCTCCTATCCGTCGGGAGGATAAGGGGAAAGGACCCATGATTGGGGAGCCAAGTGGATCACAACAGAAGTGTTATCGCTGCAATGGGTTTGGCCATTTTGCCAACCAGTGTCCCACCTGCCAGTCTCTTGTCATTGGGGACACATAGGCCGAGGATACCACCCCTACGGACCTCGAGTTAGTCAGCTATGAAGCAGATCCGGAGCTAGCTGACGAGTACTATGAGGCCGAAGGTAATGGCCAGGATGCCCAGCATCCGGACAATACCCACTTGGGAGTCGTCAGGTGTATTCTCACCCAACCACAGGCCAGGATGACTGGCGATGGACCACTATCTTTCATACATTCTGTAGGCTGTGCAAGCAAGTTTGTAAGGTGATCATAGATAGTGGGAGTTGCATCAATGCAATCTCCACGGGCACTGTCTCCAGTCTTGGTCTTACACCCATGGATCATCCTTGCCCCTATCGAGTATCATGGGTGGATTCCACCTCCATTCTGATCAGGCTGCGGTGTCTGGTCCCACTGCAGTTCTGTGCCTACCGTGACGATATCTGGTGTGATGTCCTCCCCATGGAGGTGGGCAACATTATTCTTGGTAGGCCGTGGTTATTTGATCGGGATGCCACACTCCATGGCCAGTCGAACACCTGTACCATCGACCATGCTGGCCAACGGATTACTCTCCACCCCCATCAGCCAAGAGCCCATCAGTTATGGATCCTACTGGCCCTAGTACTCCGGAGCCTTCCGTCCCCGGGCCCAGTACCCCATCCCCAGCACGGGCTATGACCGTTACATCTGGCCCACGCGAGCCCTCGACTAGGAGGTTGATGATGATTAGCTCCCGGGAAATGGAGTGGGAGGCTAGTCAGGGCTGTCCTGTATTTGCTATTACGGTCCGAGAGGTGGAGCCGAACCCCGAGGGTGAACTCCCACCCGATGTCATTCCTATTCTATAGAAGTTCACTGATATTTTTCTCGAGGAGCTTCCCGAGGGACTCCCACCCATGCGGGATATTCAGCATGCTATCGACCTGATTCCGGGCTCCTCATTGCCCAATCTTCCCCATTATCACATGAGTCCCACGGAACATGCCGAGCTAAAATGGCAAGTCGATGAGTTGATGCAGAGAGGGTCTGTTCAGGACAGCATGAGTCCATGTGCTGTTCTCGCATTACTCGCCCCGAAAAAGGATGGCACGTGAAGAATGTGCATTGATAGCCGTGCCATCAATAAAATCACCGTGAAGTACAGGTTCCCTATTCTCCGCCTGGATGACATGCTAGACATGATGGCTGGTGCCACTATCTTCTCGAAGATTGATCTTAAGAGTGGCTACCATCAGGTGAGGATTAGGCCAGGTGATGAGTGGAAGACCGCATTCAAGACCAAGGATGGTCTCTATGAGTGGTTGGTTATGCCCTTTGGGCTGACCAATGCCCCTAACACTTTCATGCGGCTCATGACTCAGGTCCTTCGACCTTTCATTGGAGTCTTTGTGGTAGTGTACTTTGATGATATTCTGATCTATAGTCGCACCACGGGAGACCACTTAGACCACCTTCGGCAGGTCTATCTACTTCTTAGGCGAGAGCAGTTGTTTGCGAACCCACAGAAGTGTGCCTTCATGACACCTCAGCTTACCTTCTTGGGTTTTATTGTGTCTAGTACTAGGGTCTCTGCCGATCTGGAGAAGGTCTGGGCCATTGTTGAGTGGCCGGAACCCCGTACGGTCCATGATGTCCGCAGCTTCCATGGCCTTGTGACGTTCTATCGTCATTTCATCCAAAGATTTAGCTCCGTCACTGCCCCGATCACGGACTGTATTCGGAAGGGCACATTCATGTGGACGACGGCCGCAGCTGTTGCCTTCAAGGACATCAAGGAGCGCATGACCCAGACACCTATCCTTCGATTGCCAGATTTCTCAAAGGTGTTTGAGGTCTCTTGTGATGCATCGAGTGTTGGGATAGGAGGAGTGTTGAGTCAGGAGGCCCACCCGATCGCATATTTCAGTGAGAAACTGAATGACGCGAAACTGCGATACTCCACTTATGATAGGGAATTCTACGCAATTGTTCAGGCTCTTAGGCATTGGAGACACTATCTATTACATCAGAAGTTTGTCTTATACTCCCATCATAAGGCTTTGAGGTACCTCCATTCCCAAAAGAAGATTAATGCGCGTCACAGCAGTTGGGTTGAGTATCTTCAGCAGTTTTGTGCTAAAACATAAGGCTGGAGTGGAGAACAAGGTGGCCGATGTCTTGAGTCGGCGAGCGTGTTTGCTTACCACCATGAGTGCCGAGGTCATAGGGTTAGAGAAGATGAGAGAGGCCTATGTTGACTGCCCTGACTTCGGTCAGATTTATACCACTCTCCAGGCCAGACCCTCGAGAGACCTTGATGATTATGTGCTTCAGGAGGGTTACCTCTTTCGAGGAGGCAGGCTTTGTGTTCCCCGAACTTCGGTTCGAGACTTCTTAGTCTGGGAGCTACATGCAGGAGGTCTAGCCGGCCACTTTGGTTGGAACAAGACTATCAAGGCTGTTGAGCATAGATTTTATTGGCCGAGCTTGAAGCGTGATGTTGCTCATATTGTGGCTCAGTGCCGTACATGTGCTACGGCCAAAATGAAGAAGCAAAGCTCGGGCCTTTATACACCTCTTTCCGTGACTGATGCCCCATGGCAGGATGTTAGTATGGACTTTATTTTGGGATTGCCACGTACCTCTAGGAAGCATGATTTGGTCTATGTGGTGGTTGACCGATTCTCAAAGATGGCCCTTTTCATTCCCTGCTCGAAGACTTCGGATGCTTCGAGGGTAGCCCGCCTATTCCTTACTCATGTCATGTGCAAGTTTGGGTTGCCTCGTACCATAGTGTCTGACCGCGATGTTAGATTCACCAGTTATTTTTGGAAGACATTGTAGCATATGTTGGGTACTCACCTCAAGTTTTCCACTGCATATCATCCCCAGAAAGATGGTCAGACCGAGGTGGTCAATAGGAGTCTGGGTGACCTTTTGAGGTGTCTTGTCAGGGATCATCTAGGGGATTGGGATCTCATATTACCATTGGCAGAATTTGCATATAATGATTCGGTTAACATGTCTACCGGTATGAGTCCATTCGAGATTGTCACAGGTCGTAGGCCTAGGAGGCCAGTGGATCTTGTTCCCATGCCCATCCATGCACGAGTGTCGGAGTCTGCTGAGTCGTTTGCTAGGCATGTTAAGAGTTTGCATGACGACATCAGTCGTCACATTGAGGCCAGCAATGCACGGTACAAAGAGCTAGCCGATGCCCACCGACACCACCGAGAGTTCTTAGAGGGTGAATATGTCATGATAAGGGTAAGACCTGAACGGTTTCCCTCGGGAACCGTAAAGAAATTACAAGCTCTCGGAGCCGGTCCATTTAGAGTGTTGAAATGCGTTGGATCCAATGCGTACGTTCTGGACCTGCCCGAGGAATATGGTATAAGCTCTACTTTCAATGTATCGGATCTAGTTGCCTATAGGGACCCAACGGTGATCCCTAGTGAGCCTTTTGAGCCATCCCCTCCCATTAAGAGTGATCACACACCTGAGTGTCCACCTCTAGCCCCTTTTCCACAGTATCGAGAGTATATCGATCATATACTGGATGAGCAGGTGACAGTTACCAGGAGTGGATCTTACCCGCATTACCTAGTGCGTTGGAGAGAGCGACCTGCCACCGAGGATACATGGATCACACGGGCCGAGTTGTAAAGGATAGATCCGGACCTACTGGAGCGGTACCAGAGTGATGCAGACCCATACTCGACAGGGTCGAGTTTCTCCCATTCGGGGAGAATTGGTGCGGACACCAGAGCACACGAGCGGCATGAGTCGGCGAGCCACCGGTACCGTACGCGGAGCACCACCCGGGCTACAGCGGCTTCCATCTGGCTCGGAGACAGCTTGGAGACTCCCCCTTGAGTCTCGATATTTATAGTTTATTGGAACTTTGTTTGTGTGTATTGTGTGTTTTATTCGGATTGTAATTTGGATTGTAAGAGGGGTTTATGTGTAATTTGGGACCACCCGGGTCCCGCGGGCCCACCTACCTCTTCCCCATTGATCCACCTCATCTCTAGGGCCCATGTAGGGTCAGTCAACCTTCCAATAGTGAGCTTCTAGAAGAGTGGACCAAGGGGGGGACAAGAGGTTAACAAAGTCCAAGAAGGAGGCCATTCTAGTCAAGGGGGCGCCCCCCATTTAGTATATTATAGTATGTTTAAATTTTTATTTTATTTGATTCCAAATCACATGGGAGAAATAGTTTATGGACTCCCTCTTTTACCCTCCCCAACCCTAGATCTAGGGTCAATTAGTGTCTTTTGTCATTTCACATAAATACCTTGTCTTTTCATTTGATTAGAATTAATGCATATGAAAATCACATTTTTGTTGGAGCTCCAAGCAAGGGCCGCCCCTCTCTCTCTCTCCTCTCTTCTTCTTGCAGCTGGGAAGGCTATATTCTGAGGTGGGAAGCCTCATCTATCAGCTGTGAAGTTCATCGTTGCCGCCACCACCGCCATCGAGCCGCCGTTGCACCACCACCACCTCCGTCGGTTTTCTGTCAATCGGGTGATAGCAGGACCTTCCACGAATTTCTGCTCTCAGCCACGGACTCTTCTTGAGCTCAAACTTTCAGGATGAGTTCCAGAGGTTCCCCCCACATCCCATAAAAATTGGTTGGGCTTCCAACTTCCAATTTCCATTTTTCCATTTTTGTCCATCTTTTCCTTCCAGATCTGCCTATTTTCAGTCTAGATCCACAGCCACCCTGAGTTTCCTATCTCCGGACCTCCTTTTGAATTTTTATGGAACTCCCAAATTTACTGGAGGTTCTTTCCACCATACCCATCACCCAAGAATTTTTTTGGAATTTCCACAGGCTTTCACCTATTTTCTAAAAATCATTTTCAGATCCCCTTCAGTTCTGTCTGCTCCTGTCCAGATCCGATCACCCGCCAGTTTAAAATAGCTTTCCCCATCCAAATCTCCACCAAATTGATCATAGGAATTATTGCCGTTTTCCTCTCTCTCCCCTCTACAATTTACGTGATGAGCTCGAGGTCTGAATCTGAAGTCTACACTACGGTCAATGGCAGTTCTCAGGAAACTTCACTGGTGCCCTGAGATTTCGGCCCCTGTCCAACAGCAACTTCAAAAATCGACTAAGGCCAGATCCGTTCAGATCTAATTTGTCCCTCTGACCATAAGTCAAACTACTTCGAAATAGCTTTCCAACGATACCTTCTATGCATCGATCCGACGTCAGGATTGATCGCAACAGCCGATCTCACCGGATCGCGCGCTGTAAAATAGAAGCAACCAGTCCGTGGACAGCAACTCCAAAGCTTGGAGATCGGAGCCGATCGGCCTCCGACCGGCGTTCCCACCTGACCGTCTTCCAGGGAGGCGCACCATCAGGGGTCTCCATCACAGTGGGACCCACACCATCAGACTCGGAGGACAGAGTGGTCTGTGGGCCCCACGAACCCGGTAGATCGCGACTTCCTGACAGCTCTAAAACACGGATTCGGCACTGACGGAGCGACATCAAGATGCTACCCGTCAACCCAATTCGAGTGACTCCCGGGCCCCACATGTGACCTTTTACCTCCCTGTGTGGAGTGGGTCAAATTGTTGTACCACATTAAAACTTTGTTAACCGAGAGTCCAGTTTTGGCCGGGGTTGTCTTCCCCACGCCGGGTGCGTGGAGGTACGATCGTAACTTCTTGGCATTACTTTGCTTAGCTAGTATATGGTCATATGCCGCTGTGAGAGCGTAGAATTCTAGCCCGTGACTCCATGTCACCGCTGTGAGCGAGAGAGTGACCCGTCCCGTGGCTCGATCTGAGCACGGAAGTGAGTAGGACTACCCTTAACTCTACCGGTTCCCCAACCGTGCATGATCCGCATTTCCCTCGCTTGGGACGATGAGTGAGCTTGCATTTTTGTTAGCGACGTATAGCCCATAGGAGCTCTTAGTGTCAGGCCTAGTGTCTCTCATGCTCGTATGTTGCTGGTCGTGTCTGCATTTAGAGTCCGAGGTCCATATCACTTAGAGTCGGTCCCCATGTCCGTCCCGCATCACAACTACTCCAGTCAAAGTGATGCCTACACCCTCAACTGCTCCAGTCACAACTATGCCTACGGCACCCAGCAATTCCAAGCTCAACGGCTTTTGGTCGCTCCAGTCATGGCAATACTCACGACCGTGCTCCCGGCCTCTCGCCACACAGCCCTAGCGCACTCCGTAGCCAACTGTTGCTCCTCCAAGGCCTTTCTCAAGGCCTTCGTCCTGCTCTAGGCCTGCTCCAGCCGAACAGCTCGGTCCCTAAAGAGTGATACAGCCACCTTGGCGCGACCCCTCTGCTCGGCTACGGCCGCTACAAGCCGATCCAGTCGCTCCCGCTCCTCCTGAAGGGCGGCCAACCTTTAAGCCCTCTGCTCCTGTGCCCAATGGAGCCGCAGGCACTCCGTCCATATCCTTGCCAGCCCAGACATCCAAGGCTCCCGCAGGAAGCCAAGGATGTGGCAGCCTCGAGTACACTCCGTCAGGCACTGCCTTAAGTCCTCCTGAACTTCCGGAGGTGGTGGAACTAGAAGCCCCTACGGATCAACAAAATAATAGGGTCAGCATACAACCTGACCTCACAAAAAGAAAGCCATCCAGTCAAGGGTTTCGGACAAGAAGCTCACCAGTCGGGGCACTCCCCTTAGAGACCCCATCTATATCAATGATCTCCTTAGTCTCTCTAGTCGAAGCTATAGCCATAGGCTCCCCACCTGCAGCTCTAGCCATGTCACGAGGAAACTCGCCCTCCTCCAAAGGGGATGAAGTACTTGTGACCAACACCAGAAGAAGCTTAGCACCAGCAGGTGATGCAAAAGCTCACCACGAGTGGCTAAGTTCCCAGTCACATACTTGAGGGTCCCATGGTGGATGACTGAACCAACCCCACCGTGCAAGCCAAGACAACGGCTGCCAAAGGAGGGAGGGGCAGCCCGGATGCAACTCCAGTAACAAGGGCAGCCAGGCTACCCGCCACTCCTAGCTCGGCCTCAAAAGATGGTAGCTCCACTGACGGTCCAGTACTGACTAGCTCCTGGATCATCTCCAGGGTAGCGGCCAGGTCATCACTTGCCAAATAAGACAAACACGGTCAGCAACCTCAGTCTGCTAGACGCCTGCCAAAAAGGAAGACAACTCTCCTTAGAATGGCTCGGCACTTACTGGAGTCGTCCCGGGTTGCCATAGGCTCTCGCTCCTCAACAGATGTGGGCGCATCATCTCTCGCCTCGGGAAGGGCCATGGCCCCTAATGTCCCTGCCGTCTCTGCATAAGAATACATGTCAATGTCAATTTCTAGAAGCAAGCATAGCCATAACCAAAATATTCCCAGTCCTAGGGACCCTGCCTGGTCGAATATCCTCAGGAGCCTTCCACGACTCAAAGTTGGGAAATGTCTTAGTGTAAGGACCAGTCTCATCCATCACGTGAAAAACCTCATCGATGTCGATATCACACTCGATCTCGTCGTCCGACTGAGGGTTCGCCCCCAAAGGTGGTGAGAAAGCCACCTCCGCCCTAGTCTCTAATGGAGCTGTGAGAAAACCAGTCAAGTAACACAAGGTTAGTCAACCATAATGACTAAACCAACAAAAGATGAAGGGTGGGCTTGGCACTTTCTCAAAGCCGGCTCCGCCTGTCACGTCTCGAGATTATGCAGCGGAAACAATCAGGAATGTGAACAATCGGCTAGTACGCCTCGAGCAGACAATATAATCAGAGCGCAAGAACAATCACACAAAGTAATTGCACAATAATTTAATCAAACCTTCACCTTTATTTCATATCCAATAATCATAATCCAAGTACATGTATATTCGACTCTCCTAGACTCAATAAAAAATAAAATTACATGTAAAGACTCAATCTAAACACATTTTTGACATTCTAAGTCTTCACTTGAATCCATAGACTTTCAATCGCTCTCGGACCCGCTACTTGAGTAATCGGAATCCGCCCCACTAGAATTTCCTGAAAAATATTAGAAAGTAGGGTAATGAGCACACTTGCCCAGTATGTATCTTCGTATCAACATGTAGGCAATGTTAAAGTAATTAATGTTTTAGCTCTAAAGAAATAAGATAAATCATGTAGATACGATGAACCATGTGAATAAAAATCAAAGTAACCAGATAGATTGGGAATATGATTGAGCAAGTATGATCAAGCAAGAATATAATTATGGCCTTTTCATGAACAAGAATGTATCTTTCATAACCATGAAGGCTATGAACTATAAAGTCATGTAACAAGCAAGAATGTACTCTTCACTTAATATCAAGTACTTCGTAAATTCATGTGGATTCACATGGATATTTCACTTATTTATAAAGAAAGTACTCCTAGCGCAATGCAACGCCAGTAGCATCATACCCCATGGTTTATAGTATGTTTTCGACAATCAGCCGAGGGGACTAGTATAGAGCCCTTGAACACAATCAGTGCTCGAACTGCATCTTCAAGTATAAATCAAGTTACTTCCACGTTTATAATAATAGTATGGCCAAGAATGTACAATTTCAACTACAGTTTCATGATAAAGTAACCAAAAATAAGAATGCTTCTATTGAGAATAAGTGGTTTCAAAAAATGCATTTAATCACTAGGTTATGCCATGGAAACAAATCGGCAGCATAATGGCACATTCTTTAACTCTCTAAATTACTTAGGTATCTTTGGAATAGTATGACAGGTTCTATATAATCAATTGGATCATCTAGGAACATAGGAAAATCAACCCTTGAGTCAAACCCCGGGTTAATCAAACTCTAGATGATAGCGGTCATTTACCGGACCGTTTCTTGACTATGGCGGTCAAGTTCAGGACCATTAATGAAAACAGTCGATATTTTGAAACCCGAACATCTGGAGTCTTTAGCGGTCTAGCGGAGAACCGTTTAGGATCCGTTAGCGGTCTAGTGAATGGCCGCTAGCAGACTCTGGCGATCAACCAGATGGCCGCTAAGGTCCAGAATATAAAACTTCGGTATAAGTGCTTTCTAGATAATTGGGCTTTTAATGGTACATCCAGCTCGGCGTCCTGGAGGGAATCGTAGGCTCACGGAGTCTTACAGAGGCCTTGAAACAAGATTTCCTAGTCCGTTGGAAGGAATATCCGAATGAGAGGTCATCATGTCCAAGATTGTGTTCCTAATGTGCAAAAGTGTAACTAATGATAACATACCGGGATATGTGCCATGTACTTATGAAAATGACTCTTAGATGAGAAAGAGAATCATGTGAAATCGTGATCGAGTTAAAATCATGAATCATCTAACATTTACACATATCTTTATTACAAGAATATATGATTTTGGGTCATAAATTAACATAAGTTAAAATAATACCAAATGTGCATAAAAACATGAAATCTATCATGATGAACAGTAAAAATAACTAAGTCTATAAACCTGCACTTAAAACAGGGAAAAAACTTAGTTAACTAGGCTCATTATATATTAACTATGGTTAATTCTGTAATATGGTTCGGGTTACCCATATTACAAAATCAAAAATAAAAAATGGTCGAATATAGGACCTTTAATTGTGGGATAGCGGTCTATCGTACGATCGCTATAGTTCTCTTAGCGGTCCACAGAAAGATCGTTTCTTCCTGCATAAAACCGAGTTCAATGGAAACAGTATAAAATGCTAATCTAAGATACATCATGCATGGAAATCAACATATTACAACTTCCATAACCATGATAGAACTATTGTAGGTCAACAATATGCATAGGCTCATGTAATTAACAAGAAAAAATTCTTTTTTACTTCATTAGGGCAAGTTCATGCATGAGGAATATACTAGATGCATAGTCCCAAGTAAAACATGAAATTCTCAAGGTATAATGCATAAAAATGACTAAAACAAGGGGGCTTTTATTCTTGACTTCTAATTTTGAGCCTTTCATGAGATAACCTACCTCAATTAATCCATTTTAGATAGTCAATTTCGGACTTGAAGTCAGCCCTAATTATGCCCGTTCTTATACTAAATCAGTAACTTCACGTCCCTCTATCTCCTGATTCCCTTGACCTATGGATGTGAAATTTTGAGGGTAAGAAGTGGATATGAAGGGGAACATAAAGTTTTAAAGAACATCTATCTAGTTACCTCATTTGAGGCTTCTATTTCCCTGATCTTCTTGGGTCGGTCGCACTATTTCCTGATTTTTTGTTGTAGAATCAGCACCTTTGGAAGACTCTATCTCCTTGTAGACTTGATCTCTTAAAACGAAATTTGGAGGGTAGTTAGTTCTAACTAAAATGAATAAATTTCTAGAAGAAACTAACCACGAAATTCTGCCTCCTTACCTGAGTTCCACGTGAACCAAAGTAGGGGTCACGCTTGTCAAATATGGGACCTATTTATAGGGTTTAGGTAGGGTTTTGAGGATTAGAACGCTTCTAGAGTCCCAATTAGACTTTCTATTCGATCTACAATCCTTCTAGACCTATCTATTTAGCTGATAGAGTTGATGTCACGCCCCGACGCGGAATATCGAGAGTGCGACTTGTCGTAAACACGCGTGTCGATCAGAGCATGTACAATTTTATTTCTAAAGTCAGAAATGAATGGAAAAATAATACTTTTATTCCATCAAAATGAAGTTTACATCACTAATTCATAAGCCATAAAGGCAATTACAAACTTCCAATCCTAAAGTACATCATTCTTGTAAAAACACTAATGATCTACATAAACCTAGGTAAAAAGGAAAATTACTCTCTCACTCTTGTCCATTCCCTTGTTCATTTTCATTTCCTGCAACAATTAACCAAAACGTAGGGTGAGCTAAAAGGTCAGTAGGATTTTATATCTCTAAGAACCAGACAATCTTTAAGTATTAACAATTTAAATAATTTTCTAACTTGTATCGGGAAATGTATAAACATGAATGGAATTTCTAAGTAATTGAGATAATATGATATCAAGATGAATTTCCAAGTAATGACTTTGAACAAGTAAAGAATTTCATGTAATTGGCCATTTTCACGCAAGTTAAGTAATTCATGTAATTTTCAAGTAAACAAGTAACAAGTAAACAAGTACGAATAGTGGAATGCCGTATCAAGTAAATCTATCATGCACTTCGGTGCAATGTCACACTGTTGGTCAATCAACTCCCATGGGCACAAGTACTTTCCGGTTCTCCCCCCACGACCAGACCGGGCCCCATTAATGCCAAGCATTAAGTCATATGGATCCAAAGATCTTAAGTACGTTTAGACATCCACTTTAATGTATATGGCCAATGATTTTCAAGAATATGTTGTTTGTAATAAGCACAGATTTGACAAAATTTTATAAGTTGCAAGAAAAGTAGATAACAATTTAAGGCATCATGTTTAACGACATTAAGTCGTGGAGTTCAAAAATGAATTGTAAGTAGGAAGAAAATTTAAGATAGTAATTTTATTAGAATTATTTTTTTTAAATATCTTAGCTTAATCTCATAATCATAAAACATAAAATTTTAGTTATGAAAATATATGCTTTATGAATTATAATCATGAGTTTAGATATTAGTATTTAATCATACATTAATTAACCATATGATAAGAAAATAGAATTTTATGTCAAAAATAACTCTAACTCGCTAAAAATAATCTTAACATGTTAAGAATGATTTTCATATGTTACTTTACTGATAAGAAAATAAAAGTTTCATGCTGGATTTAATTTTTAACATACTAGAAATTAAAATTTAACATGCTAAAATTAATACTTAACATGCTAAAATAATTCTCATACATTAACTTACTGATAAGATGATAAGATAAGTTTACCATGCTGATTACAGAAATTCTCTGATAACAACATAAATTTTATCATGCTAAAATCATTTTTCTATATTTATTTACTAATTATTTGATAGGAAAATAGAATTATCATGCTAAAAAAATAGTTTTAACACACTGAAAATATTTCTAACATGTTAAAAATAATTCTAACATGCTGGAATAATTTTACCATACTGGAATAAATTTTATCATGCTGGAAGTAATTTTCATGGATCATTTTACTAATTATTTAATAAGAAATTAGGTTTAGCATGCACAAAAGATAGTTTTAAATAGATTTTAACATGATGAAAATAGTTTTTACATCTCAGTATGTAGAAAATAATTTTATCATGTTGGAAGTCATTTTTAACATGCTGGAAATATTTTTCATACATTGATTTACTAATATGGTTATAATTTACTAATATGGTTAAAAATAGATTTTTACATGAAAAAATAATTTTATTCTACAAAATAATTTTTAACATGTTGTAAGAATCAAAACATGCTAATATTATCTTTTCTTACTTTTGGTGACTATATACATACAATTAATGTGGATTTCCAAGTGATATAGTTCCTATTGGATAGTGGCTTAAGTTTAGTCCCACATTGGAAGTTTCAAAAAACTTCCTTGACTTTATATGTTGGAGTGCTCACCCTTGGGTCAGGAGCCAAGGGGCATAGGATATGGATACAAAACTAGTAATATATATTTATTTGTTTGTTTGTGCCGAGCCGAGAATAGGCTGAGGCTAAGTTATATATATATATATGTTTATACCCAAAATAATATATATTTTTTTATGAACGCGCTACCTTATGCTAGCGCGACTTTGAAGATCGTGCTACCAGAGGGTAGCACATTCATATCCATATTTTAAAAAAAAAATTATGGTCTTCTAATTTCATGAACGCGCTAGCTTATGCTAGCGCGATCTGAAGATCGCGCTACCTTTAAGTAGCGCGTTCTGGAAAATTTTAAAATTTTCAATTTGACCCCCAAAGGGCAGAATATACTATGTATGAACGCGCTATGTTGAGCCAGCGCGTTCAGAACGCACTACTGAGGTATAGCACGTTCTCGACCTGATGAAAAAATGGGAATACCCCTCCAATAAAATGACCATAACTTGCTCATTTCATAACGGAATTTAATAAATGAGCTATCAATGAAAAGAGGACAGAAAGATGAATAAGATGGCATGATTTAATTAGAGTTTAGCCTGAGAGACACCTACCTTTAGATGGATCTAAAGAAATATCCCCAAATATAAAGAAATCCTTTGATCTCCAAATCGTCCTTCAAATCTCCACAAATCTTCGCAGCAGCATATACTTAACCTCCAGGGATGGTTTAAGGGTCGAATGGGGTTCTATTTATAGCCAAAACTTGGCCAAATGTGTCAAGATTCCTCACCTAATTCTACCAAACCCATTAAGTCCGAATTAGAAGAAAAATGTCATTTCTCCTCTTAATCTAGCCCATCTTAGGTGTGAAAATAATGTAAAAACGACTGGTCGAAGGTGGGCTATTAGGTAAGGGTTGATTCTTGAGTCAATCTTCTAGAAATAGGGTTATTTTAATCCCTTAAATATCATATTAAAAACATGTTACGAATTTAAGGTTAATTTAACCTTTAATAAATCCTTTAATCTATTAATCTAGCCCATTCTGGATTATCCAATGGGACAATTGTGATCCTAGTCCATTACATTGACTTTTATTGGGCTTACTATGATTTATCTAAGGTTTAAAGCATTTAATATATATTTACTTCTAGTTAATTCAAGTAAATTCAGAAAACTAGATTAAAAAATGTAATTTAATTATTTCATGAAAAAATTTAATTACATAATGAAATTGAAAATTTTATTTCTCATTTTTAATTATCGGGTTTCTACATCCTCCCCCACTTAAAAGAATTTGGTCCTCCAAATTCATATTATACAACTAAAATTCAAAAATTCGAGTAGAAAGGTCAAATTTCTAACCTGAGATTAAATCCGGGTATTTCTTCTTGATGGATTCTTCCAATTCCTTGGTTGCTTCCTCGAACCCACGCTTGCTCCATTGGACTTTCACCATCGGTATGGCCCGATTTCTCAGTTGGTGTAATTTCCGATCCAGTATCTTGATTGGTCTTTCTTCATATGATAAGTCATTTTGGAGTTTCAATTCTTCAATTGAATCACATGTGAAGGATCATAGACGTATTTCCTTAGCATGGATACATGGAATACGTCGTGTACACCGGCCAGTTGAGGAGGTAAAGCCAGCTTGTATGCTACCTCGCCAATTCTTTCCAGAATCTCGAAAGGGCCGATAAATCTCGGACTTAGCTTTCCTTTGATGCCGAATCTTCTAATTCCACGGGTGGGTGAGATCTTTAAGAAGACATGCTCCCCCACTTGGAATTCAAGGTCTCTCCTCCGATTGTCGGCGTAGCTCTTTTGCCTTGATTGGGCGACCTTTAGCCTTTCTTGTATTAACTGAATTTTGTCGGTTGTGTCTTGTACAATGTCGGGACCAAGAAATCCCTTGTCACCAACCTCGCTCCAGCATAGAGGCGATCTGTAACTTCGGCCATATAATGCTTCGAATGGTGCCATTTGAATACTCGACTGATAGCTATTATTATAAGCGAACTCAGTCAGCGGTAAGTGTTCATGCCAACTACCACCGAAGTCAATCATGCAGGCTCTCAACATATCTTCAATAATTTGATTCGTCCTCTTGGTTTGTCCATTTGTCTGAGGGTGAAAAGCTATACTAAACCTTAGTCTAGTACCCATAGACGATTATAAACCCTTCCAGAAATGAGAGGTGAATCTCGAATCTCGATCCGAAATGATAGAGCTTGGGATACCGTGCAGCCTTACGATCTCCTTGATATATAAGGCAGCTAGAACATCAACCGTCCATCTAGTCTTGATAGGTAAAAAATGAGCGGACTTTGTTAGCCGATCCACAATTACCCATATAGCATCAAAACCATTTCGGGTCTTCGGTAATCCAACAATGAAGTCCATACCGATACTATCCCATTTCCATTCCGATATTTCGAGAGGCTTGAGCTTGCCAGCCGGTTTGAGGTGTTCGGCCTTGACTTGTTGACAAACCAAACATCGGCTTACAAACTCGGCTACCTCTCTCTTCATATTAGGCCACCAGAATGTTCTCTTGAGGTCTTGGTACATTTTTGTAGCACCGGGGTGAATATTGTACCTTGACCGATGTGCTTTCTCTAGGATTTTACCCTTGATAGTAGAACAATCGGGTATACAAGTTCTTTTTTTGAATACTAGCCTTCCATCATCAGCCAGAAGGAAATCCGGTCGTTGATCTAATTTATCTTTAATTTCCACGATCAACGGATCATCAACTTACCGTTCCTTGATTTCTAAGAGTAACTCGGGTTGGAGTCGAATATTTGCAATAAAGACTCCGTCTTCCTTCTCCTCCGTATTGAGGTTTAAATTGGCCATTTCTTCAAGTAGATGCCATTCTTTAACCATCATGCTCAATAATAAAGTCATTGGTTTTGGGCTAAGTGCATTAGCTACGGCATTGCCTTTTCCTGGATATTGTATAGAGAAGTCGAAATCTTTTAAATATTCCAACCACCGTCTTTGTCTCATATTGAGCTCCTTTTGAGAGAAAAAATATTTGAGACTCTTGTGATCAGAATACACCGTAAAGGCTTCTCCATAGAGATAATGTCGCCAGATCCTTAAAGCAAAGACCACAGTTGCCAGCTCTAGGTCATGTACGGGAGAATTTTCCTCGTGTTTCTTCAATTGCCGTGAAGAATAAGCTATGACCTTGCCGTGTTGTATTAATACGCAACCTAGGCCAATTTCAGATGCATCAGCATACACTTCGAATCCTCCTCCTTCCGTAGGTAATGTGAGAATAGGAGCAGTCGTCATACAATCTTTTAAAGTTTGAAAGCTTTTCTCGCATTCTTCAAACCATATAAAAGGATTCTCCTTCCTTGTCAATCTTGTTAAAGATACTGCGATCTTTGAGAAATCCTTGATATATCTTCGATAATATCCAGCCAATCCCAAGAAGCTTCGGATTTCCGTCACACTAGTAGGTATTTCCCAGTTCTTTACGGCCTCGACCTTTGAAGGATCGACGGTGATACCGTTCCAGAAAATTATGTGACCGAGAAAAGAAACTTCCTCCAACCAGAAATCACACTTGCTTAATTTGGCATAAAGCTTGTGATCTCTTAATAATTGAAGGGCCTTCTTAAGATGTTCCTCATGTTCTTCCTTTGACTTGGAGTAGATCAAAATGTCGTCAATGAAGATAACCATAAATTGATCGAGGTATGGCCTGAATATGGTGTTCATTAATTGCATGAATGCAGCAGGCACATTTGTTAAGCCAAAAGACATAACGGTGAACTTGTAATGTCCATACCTACTCCGGAATGCAGTCTTGTGAATATCACTTTCTTTGATCTTTAATTAATGATAACCAGATCGAAGATAGATCTTTGAGAAATATCACGCTCCAGAAATTTGGTCGAATAATTCATCAATCCTCGGCAATGGATATTTATTCTTGATGGTGAGTTGATTCAAATGCCGATAATCAACACATAGTCTCATCGAACCATCTTTCTTTTTAACAAAGAGGACCGGGGCTCTCCAAGGTGAAGTACTTGGTCGGATAAACCCCTTCTCTGGTAATTCCAATAATTGATCCTTTAATTCTTTCATTTCCACGGCAGACATCCGATATGGAGCTTTAGAAACTGGTGCCGCTCCCGGAATTAAATCAATAGAGAAAACCACTTCTCTCTCGGGAGGAATACCAGGCAACTCGTCTGGAAATACATCAGAATAATCCCGAACGATAGGAATATCCTTTAGAATGGGTTCTGTGTGCTCGGTCATAGTGATAGAAACTAAGAAACTGACACAACCCTTCCTTAATAATTTCTCGGCTTTGAGGGCCTAAATGAGAGATATGTGTCTATAATGCTTGATGCCAGAAAATAGAAGGTCGGGGTAACCCATAAAAGTTACCATACCCAACTTGCAATTGACACTAGCTCTATGTGTAGATAGCCTGTCGGCACCCAAAATAACATCATATCCTTCTATCTCCATGCATACCAAATCAGCGGGTAAGTTATAACCACTAATTAGAATTTCACTCTCAGGATAGAAGTGTTTAATCTCCGTTACCGTTCCAATAGGGGTAGTGATAGTGAGTGTAGAATCTAACGGAACAGGCTTCATAGGTAAAAGACCAGCAAATCTTCTAGATATAAATGAATGCGTAGCTCCGGTGTCAAATAAGACAGAGGCAGGCTTGGCGTATATGAAAAGAGTACCTTCCACGATGCCTCCTTCCTCGGTAGGTTCCGTACCCATAAGGGCTTTAAGTCTTCCTGGCTTCTTGGCAATAATAGGAAGCTTTGCCGGTGATGGAGCTTGCTCGTTGAGAAGAGGGCAATTCGGGATCCTATGCTCCCGACTCCCGCATCGAAGACATGCACCGAGCTTTCTCCAACATTCCTCGGATTTATGTCCGGGCTTCTCGCAGTATTTGCATAATTTCTTTGATGTTGCCGATATAGGGACAATTTGCTTATCGAATGTCCTCGGCTTCTTGTCCCCATGAAAATTACGTCCACCTTTGTTGAAATTTCGCCCATCCTTGATGAAATTAGACCCGCCATTTGGCCTTTTCTTCCCGAAGGAAGGTTTGAAGCTTCCGGACCCAGTGACTTGCTCTCTCTTGGCTTCTCTTCCTCGGATGCGATCCGATAACTCCGTTGCATCTTCTAGGAGTTGTGCTCTCCGTATCGCATCAGAATAAATTTGGATATCCATCAGGGCCAGTTGAGTAATATATTGAGGCTGAAGGCCGTTAAGAAATCTTCGTGCCTTCATTTTGTCAGTACCCACGAGATGTGGAGCGTACCGAGATAACCTTGAAAATTGAGCTTCATATTCCGCAACTGATAAACCCCTTTGCTTCAAAGTGGCAAACTCGGCGGCCTTCCTTTCTTGTACTCGATCGGAGAAGTATTTACTATTGAAGTGTTCCACGAACTCTTCCCATAGAATTTGGTCGTGCGGTAAAGTAGCTTCGACCGATTCCTATCAGGCACGTGCATCCCTTTCTAGGTTGAAAGTAGCAAGTAGGACCTTCTCCTTGTCAGCGCATTACATGACTCGGAATATTCTCTCGATCTCCTTAATCCAATGTTCGGCTTCATCCGGATCCGTAGATCCAGCGAACTTGGGAGGGTTCATGCTTCAAAAATTCCTATGCAAATCTCCGGCTCCTCGATTTGCTCCTCCCTGAGAAACCTGTTGGAGGGCTTGGGTTAAGCCTTGAACAGTGCGCTGCATCTCGCGCCATTGAGCTCTCTCGGCGGCCATTTGCGAGAATTAGCCTGAAATCATAACTCCAAGCTTTATTATTTTTGTTTTGGTATTGATAATTCCCTTTTTCTTAAAACTTAACTTGTGTTTCTACCCAAATCTTACCAGGAAAGCTCAAGATTTATCAAATTTCTAGATATTGATCTAGAACCTATGTTTGAGGGAAAACTATGTTTTATGAAAGAACCTATAATTATGAAACCTAGGATTTTATGTAACCTAGGCTCTGATACCATAAAGACTGTCACGCCCCGACGCAGAATATCGAGGGCGCGACGAGTCGTAAACACGCGTGTCGATCAGAGCATGTACAATTTTATTTCTAAAGTCAGAAATGAATGGGAAAATAATACTTTTATTCCATCAAAATAAAGTTTACATCACTAATTCATAAGCCATAAAGGTAATTACAAACTTCTAATCCCAAAGTACATCATTCTTGTAAAAACACTAATGATCTACATAAACCTAAGTAAAAAGGAAAATCACTCTCTCACTCTTGTCCATTCCCTTGTTCATTTTTATTTCCTGCAACAATTAACCAAAACGTAGGGTGAGCTAAAAGCTCAGTAGGATTTTATATATGTAAGAACCAGACAATCTTTAAGTATTAACAATTTAAATAATTTTCTAACTTGTATCGGGAAGTGTATAAACATGAATGGAATTTCTAAGTAATTGAGATAATATAATATCAAGATGAATTTCCAAGTAATGACTTTTAACAAGTAAAGAATTTCATGTAATTGGCCATTTTCACGAAAGTCAGGTAATTCATGTAATTTTTAAGTAAACAAATAACAAGTAAACAAGTACGAATAGTGGAATGCCGTATCAAGTAAATCTATCATACACTTCGGTGCAATGTCACACCGTTGTTCAATCAACTCCCATGGGTAAAAGTACTTTCGGGCGCTCCCCCAGGACCAAACCAGGCCCCATTAATGCCAGGCATTGAGTCATATGGATCCGAAGATCCCAAGTACGTTTAGACATCCACTTTAATGTATATGGCCAATGATTTTCAAGAATATGCTGTTTATAATAACCACAGATTTGACAAAATTTCAGAAGTTGCAAGAAAAGTAGATAACAATTTAAGGCATCATGTTTAACGACATTAAGTCGTGGAGTTCAAAAATGAACGGTAAGTAGGAAGAAAATTTAATATAGTAACTTTATTAGAATTATTTTTTTAAATATCTTAGCTTAATCTCATAATCTTAAAACATAAAGTTTTAGTTATGAAAATATATGTTTTATGAATTACAATCATGAGTTTAGATATTAGTATTTAACCATACATTAATTAACCATATGATAAGAAAATAGAATTTTATGTCAAAAATAACTCTAACTCGCTGAAAATAATCTTAACATGCTGACAATGATTTTCATATGTTACTTTACTGATAAGAAAATAAAATTTTCATGCTGGATTTATTTTTTAACATGCTAGAAATCAATATTTAACTTGTTAAAAGTAATATTTAACATGCTAAAATAATTCTCATACATTAACTTACTGATAGGATGATAAGATAAGTTTACCATGCTGATTACAGAAATTCTCTGATAACAACATAAATTTTATCATGCTAAAATCATTTTTCTATATATATTTGCTAATTATTTGATAAGAAAATAGAATTATCATGCTAAAACAATAGTTTTAATATACTAAAAATAATTATAACATGTTAAAAATAATTCTAACATTCTGGAATAATTTTACCATACTGGAAGAAATTTTATCATGCTGGAAGTAATTTTCATGCATCATTTTACTAATTATTTAATAGAAAATTAGGTTTAGCATGCATAAAAGATAGTTTTAAATAGATTTTAACATGATGAAAATAGTTTTTACATCTCAGTATGTAGAAAATAATTTTATCATGTTGGAAGTCATTTTTAACATGCTTGAAATATTTTTCATGCATTGATTTACTAATATGGCTATAATTTACTAATATGGTTAAAAATAGATTTTTACATGCAAAAATAATTTTATTCTACAAAATAATTTTTAAAATGCTGTAAGAATCAAAACATACTAATATTACCTTTTCTTACTTTTGGTGACTATATACATACAATTAATGTGGATTTCCAAGTGATATAGTTCCTATTGGATAGTGGCTTAAGTTTAGTCCCACATTGGAAGTTACAAAAAACTTCCTTGGCTTTATATGTTGGAGAGCTCACCCTTGGGTCAGGACCCAAGGGGCATAGGATGTGGGCTCGAGTAAATTTTTTTTTATGGTCTTCTAATTTCATGAACGCGCTAGCTCATGCTAGCGCGATCTGAAGATCGCGCTACCTTTGGGTAGCGCGTTCTGGAAAATTTTAAAATTTTTAATTTGACCCCCGAAGGGCGGGAAAATACTATGTATGAACGCGCTGTGTCGAGCCAGCGCATTCAGAACGCGCTACTGAGGTATAGCACGTTCTCGACCTGATGAAAAAACGGGAATACCCCTCCAATAAAATGACCATAACTTGCTCATTTCATAACGGAATTTAATAAATGAGCTATCAATGGAAAGAGGACAGAAAGATGAACAAGATGGCATGATTTAGTTAGAGTTTAGCCTTAGAGACACCTACCTTTAAACGGATCTAACGAAATATCCTCAAATATAAAGAAATCCTTTGATCTCCAAATCCTCCTTCAAATCTCAACAAATCTTCGCAGCAGCATATACTTAACCTCCCGGGATGGTTTAAGGGTCGAATGGGGTTCTATTTATAGTCAAAACTTAGCCAAATATGTCAAGATTCCTCACCTAATTCCACCAAACCCATTAAGTCCGAATTAGAAGAAAAATGTCATTTCTCCTCTTAATCTAGCCCATCTTAGGTGTGAAAACAATGTAAAAACGACTGGTCCAAGGTGGGCTGTTAGGTAAGGGTTGATTCTTAAGTCAATCTTCTAGAAATAGAGTTTTTTTTATCCCTTAAATATCATATTAAACACATGTTACGAATTTAAAGTTAATTTAACCTTTAATAAATCCTTTAATCTATTAATCTAGCCCATTTTGGATTATCCAATGGGCCAATTGTGATCCTAGTCTATTACATGGACTTTTATTGGGCTTACTATGATTTATCTAAGGTTTAAAGCATTTAATATCTATTTACTTCTAGTTAATTCAAGTAAATTCAATAAACTAGCTTTAAAAATATAATTTAATTATTTCATGAAAAATTTTAATTACATAATGAAATTGAAAAAATTATTTCTCATTTTTAATTATCGTGTTTCTACAGTTGATCCAAGATGATTTGGATGCTAAAAATCTAACCTTTTCACATTTTCTTTATCTCACGGAACTGACAGATACTAGCGGTCGAATGCTAGACCGCTACCCATCTCTTAGCGGTTTTGCGGTAAACCGCTAGCAATTGTGGACTTCGAATTTGAACTGGTTCAAACTCTTTTTGGTATTATCCCACTTATTATCCATTTATTAATCTCTTAAAGAGTAATTATCCTTAAATTCCGTGATTTCACCCATTCCTAACTTCTAGAACATGGGCTAATAGTCCAAAACAATCTCTTGGCCTATTGGGTTTATTATATGGGCCTAATACTCTTGGATTAATATAGGACCTTAAATCTAATTCATTATAATTCAATTAATAGCCCATTAAATACTTTGTAATTAATATAATTATATTTTTAACTCAAAAAAATCCTTAGAAAATTCTCGGGCGTTACACCCTCCCCCACTTAAAAGAATTTGGTCCCCAAATTCAATACATGGATTTATGAAGAGTGTACTTACATTCAAATAATTCTGGAAATCTTTTGCGCATAGCTTCTTCCGTTTCTCATGTTTCTCCTACTTTTATCCACTAGATCTTGACCATAGGAATAATTTTATTCCGTAGTTGACGTACTTCTCGTTCAATGATCTTGAATGGTTTTTGCTCATATGTCAAATCCTTTTTGATCTCCAGATTGTCGTAAGTGATGACATGGAATGGATCAGGCACATACTTTTTGAGCATTGAGACGTGAAATACATCATGAACTTCAGATACTTGAGGGGGAAAAGTAATTCGATATGCGACTTCACCAACCCTTTCGAGAATCTCAAAGGGGCCAATGAATCTTGGAGTAAAATTACCTTTAATACCAAATCTTCAAATACCTTGACCTGGAGAAATTTTAAGGAATACATGGTCTCCGACTTGAAATTTCAGGTCGCGCCTTCGATTGTAAACATATGATTTCTGCCGGTCTTGGGCCATGTGAAGTCTTTCCCGAATAAGCTTTATCTTCTCGGTAGTATCCCTAATAATACCAGGACCAAGAAATTGCATTTCTCCTACTTCATTCCAGCAAATAGGGGATCGACAGCTTCTTCCATACAGAGCTTCAAATGGTGCCATTTGAATGCTAGCTTGATAACTATTGTTATATGAAAACTCCACTAGAGGCAAGTGATCGTGCCAACTTCCTCTAAAGTCAATAGCACATGCCCTAAGCATATCTTCTATCACTTGATTTGTCCTTTTAGTTTGACCATTAGTTTGTGGATGGAATGCAGTTCTAAAGTTGAGTCGGGTCCCTAATGAATGTTGTAGACCCTTCCAGAATTGTGATGTGAATCGAGGATCTCGGTCAGATATGATGGGGACTGGGACACCGTGTACTTTAACAATCTCTCTCATGTATAATGCTGCTAGTACATCCATAGACCATCGACTTTTGATTGGTAGAAAATGTGCGGATTTAGTCAATCGGTCTATGATTACCCATATACCATCATGTCCTCCTTTTGTCCTAGGTAAACCCATGATAAAATCCATCCCTATAATTTCCCATTTCCATTCAGGAATATTCAAGGGTTACAATTTCCCAGCGGACTTTAAATGTTCTGCCTTCACCTGTTGACAAGTGAGACAGTGGGATACAAATTCCGCTACTTCTCTTTTCATATTGGGCCACCAAAAGATTCTTTTCAAGTCTTGGTACATCTTGGTAGCACCAGGATGAATAGCATACCTTGATTTATGCGCTTCCTCTATGATCAGTTTCTTAGTGTCCACATGATTCGACACACAAATTCTATCCTTAAATAACAATTGTCCATTATGTGAGATAGAGAATTCTGGTCTTTGATCAATGTTATCCTTGATTTCCATCAATGTAGGATCATTCTCTTGCAATTTGACTATATCCTTAATTAATATATGTTGAGATCTTATATTGACAATTATACCCCCTTCTCCTTCTCTGTCAATATCAAGATTTAAATGAGAAAAACCTTTAATAAGACAAGTTATACCTTTCCGGATGCTTGCTAGAGTTGCCATTGACTTTCTGCTAAGAGCGTCAACTACAACATTTGCTTTCCCTAGATGATATTGAATAGTGATGTCAATGTCCTTAAGATACTCCAACCATCTACGTTGTCACATGTTCAACTCCTTCTGGGTAAAGAGATATTTCAGACTTTTATGATCTGAAAATATAGTGAATTTCTCCCCATAAATGTAATGTCGCCAAATCGTCAATGCGAATATGACCGCAGCTAATTCCAGATCATGTACAGGGTAATTTTCTTCATGACGCTTCAGCTGTCTTGATGAGTAACAAATCACCTTTCCATTTTGCATAAGGACGCATCCTCGGCCAATGTCAGACGCATCCGTATAGACTTCAAAGCCACCACCCTCAACGGGTAATGTCAAAATAAGGGCTATAGTAAGGTGATCTTTAAGAATTTGAAAACACTATTCGTAGTCCTTCGACCATACAAAAGGATTCTCTTTCCTTGTGAGTCGAGTCAAAGGAACGGGGATCTTCTAGAAATCATTAATAAATCTTCTGTAATAACTAGCCAGACCTAGAAAACTTCTGACTTCGGACACGGTCGTCGGCCGGCTCCATTTCTTAACCGCTTCTATTTTAGAAGGATCGACAACAATACCTTCCTTTGAAATAATATGGCAAAGGAAAGAAACCTGCTTAAGCCAGAACTCGCACTTACTAAGCTTTGCATAGAGTTTGTGCTCTCTTAGTGTTTGAAAGGCTATTCTCAAGTGCTCTTCATGATCCTCCCTTGTTTTGGAGTAAATAAGAATATCGTCAATGAAGATGACTATAAACTAGTCAAGATAAGGCCTGAAGACATTATTTATAACTTGCATAAAAGTTGTCGGGGCATTAGTTAACTCGAACGGCATTACCACAAATTCATAGTGGCCATATCTGCTCCGAAAAGTAGTTTTGTGAATGTCTTCATCTTTGATCCTGAGCTGATGTTAACTTGACCTGAGGTCTATCTTAGAAAAATATTCCGCTCCTGAAATCTGATCAAAGAGCTCATCGATACGCGGCAACGGATATTTATTCTTAATTTTGAGTTGATTAAGTCGCTAGTAGTCGATGCATAGCCTGAGGAATTCATCCTTCTTCTTGACAAATAGTACCGGCGCACCCTAGGGGGATGTGCTAGGTCGAATGAAACCCTTATCTAATAACTCCTGAAGCTGTTTCTTCAATTCTTTGAGTTCTGTGGGGGACATCTTGTAGGGAGCTATTGAAACAAGTGCTGCTCTAGGAATGAGTTCAATAAAGAAGTTTACTTCCGTTTCGGGTGGTAAACCAGGTAACTCCGATGGAAATACATCGGGAAACTTATTGACAATAGGAATATTATCTAAGATGATTTCCTTGGACTCGGAGAGGATTACAGAAGCAAGAAAAGCTACACATCCTTGTAAAATTAGTTTGCAAGCATGCAGAGATGAAATTATGGTAGGATGCTTCCTATATTTGATACAAAGGAAGGAAAATCTTGGAAGACTAGGTTTCCAAAAAGAGATAATTCGGTTGCGGCAATTGATGTGGGCATCGTGGTCTACTAGCCAATCCACACCTAGAATAGCATCGTAGCCCTCCATGTCAAGGCATATGAGATTTGCAGGATGATTGTGACCTTCTACCACTACCTCACTATCAAGATAATAAGTTGTAAGTTTGGTTCCGGGACCTAAAGGTGTAGTGATTGCTAGGTCCGAAGGTAGAGGAATTGATGCAATAGGTAAGGTTTTTACAAAAGTAGAAGATATAAAAGAATGAGAAGCATCAGTATCAAATAGTACGAATACAGGATAGGAATAGATTTGGATAGCACCTTCCATTAGCCCATCATTCAGGGGCACTTCTTCATCATTCATGACGGCATTGAGATGAGCTTGTCATTTAAGTCCACCACCGGAAGATTGTTCCTTCATAAGGAGGCAATCCGGCATGCGGCGCTCCATGTTGCCACAACGTAAACAAGCGCCGAGACGCTTCCAGCACTCTTCAGCCAAATGACCAAACTTTTCACAGAAAGTGCAAGCCGCGTGGCGACCTGCTTCTCTTCTTCTTTGACTTTCTTGTTCTGGTGGTAGCCACTACCACTCCCATTCCGAGACCTCTTCTTGCTATCACGGGATTTGTACGGTTCTGTGACACTAAACTTCTTCTCATCATGCCGATCAGACCTTCGGCTCGGCTCCTCTCCCTTCCCTTTAAGTTTCTCGACCTTTTCCAAGGTCCTCTCGCATATATGCGCCCATTGGACCATCTCCGTATAAGTATGGATATTCTGAGTCCCCAATTGTTGAATATAGCCGGGCCTCAAACCATCCAGAAGTTGGTTCGCCTTCAATAAGTCGGTGCTAATTAAGTGAGGAGCATAGGGTGCTAGCCTAGAAAACTGAAGTTCATATTCTGCCACTAACATCATGCCCTGGCGTAATGAGGCAAATTCCATAGCCTTCCTCTCTTTGACATGCTCGGAGAAGTACCGGGCTCGGAAGAGTGTAACAAAACCTTCCCATGTATGAGGTGCATCAGCTGGTGGTGCAGGAACATACTTCCACCACATACGGGCATCTTTATTTAATTGAAATGTTGCCAAACGAACCTTCTCTTGATCCTCACATTGCATAACTTCAAAGATGCGATTCATCTCGTCTATCCAATTTTTGGCTTCGTCGGGATTAGAGGAACCTGAAAATCGAGGAGGATTTAAGCTCCGAAAGTTGTGATGTAAATCTCCCGCTCTTGCCCCTACGCCAGCTTGCACCATGGTTTGTAATGCTTGAGTAAGACCCGCAACGGTCTATTGCATATCGTTCCAATATACGCGATGAGCCATTATGAGGGAAATAAGGTACCTGAGAAAAATAATGAATTTGTTAATTCTAATGGAATGAGTGAGGTTAATATTAGAATTAATTCTAATGACTATATCATCCCGGATTCTACCCAATTCCTCTCATACGTTGGGAATTTCTTTCCTAGTTTCATAGGTGTGGGTCCTTAAACCTTGGACTTAACCTATGATATGCCTTTTCCCTAGGACTTCTAGTCCAGTGCTCTCATACCACTTTAACTGTCACGTCCCGAGATTATGCAACGAAAACAATAGGGAATGTGAATAGTCGGCTAGTACCCCTCGAGCAAGCAATATAATCAGAGCGCAAGAATAATCACACAAAGTAATTGCACAATAATTTAATCAAACCTTCACCTTTATTTCATATCCAATAATCATAATCCAAGTACATGTATATTCGACTCTCCTAGACTCAATAAAAAATAAAATTACATGTAAAGACTCAATCTAAACACAATTTTGACATTCTAAGTCTTCACTTGAATCCATAGATTTTCAATCGCTCTCGGACCCGCTACTTCAGTAATCGGAATCCACCTCACTAGAATTTTTTGAAAAATATTAGAAAGTAGGGTAATGAGCACACTTGCCCAGTAGGTATCTTCGTATCAACATGTAGGCAATGTTAAAGTAATTAATGTTTTAGCTCTAAAGAAATAAGATAAATCATGTAGATACGATGAACCATGTGAACAAAAATCAAAGTAACCAGATAGATTGGGAATATGATTGAGCAAGTATGATCAAACAAGAATATAAGTATGACCTTTTCATGAACAAGAATGTATCTTTCATAACCATGAAGGCTATGCACTAGAAAGTCATGTAACAAACAAGAATGTACTCTTCACTTAGTATCAAGTACTTCGTGAATTCATGTGGATTCTCAAGGGCATTTCACTTATTTATAAAG
Source organism: Amorphophallus konjac (assembly GCA_022559845.1). NCBI lineage: Eukaryota > Viridiplantae > Streptophyta > Magnoliopsida > Alismatales > Araceae > Amorphophallus > Amorphophallus konjac. The sequence continues at coordinate 282,668,477 of CM040124.1, read as the reverse complement.
AAAGTACTCCAGCGTAATGCGACGCTAGTAGCATCATAGCCCATGGTTTACAGTATGTTTCTGACAATCAGTCCAGGTGACTGGCATAGAGCCCTTGAACACAATCAGTGCTCGAACAGCATCTTCAAGTATAAATCAAACTACTTCCACGTTTATAATAATAATATGGCCAAGAATTTACAATTTCAACTATAGATTCATGATAAAGTAACCAAAAATAAGAATGCTTCTATTGAGAATAAGAGGTTTCAATAAATGCATTTAATCACTAGGTTATGCCATGGAAACAAATTGACAGCATAACGGCACATTCTTTAACTCTCTAAATTACTTAGGTATCTTTGGAATAATATGATATGTTTTAGATAATCAATTGGATCATCTAGGAACATAGGAAATTCAACCCTTAAGTCAAACCCCGGGTTAATCAAACTCTGGATGATAGCGGTCATTTACCGGACCATTTCATGACAATGGTGGTCACGTTCAGGACCGTTAATGAAGACAATTCGATATTTTGAAACCCAAACATCTGAAGTCTTTAGTGGTCTAGTGGAGAACTGTTTAGGATCCGTTAGCGGTCTAGTGAATGGCCGCTAGCAGACTCTGGCCGTCAACCAGATGGCCGCTAAGGTCCAGAATATAAAACTTCGGTATAAGATCTTTCTAGACACTTGGGCTTTAAATGGTACAACCAGCTCGACGTCCTGGAGGGAATCCCAGGCTCACGAAGTCTTACGGAGGCCTCGAAACAAGATTTTCTAGTCTGTTGGAAGGAATATCCAAAGGAGAGGTCATCATGTCCAAGATTGTGTTCCTAATGTGTAAAAGTGTAACTAATGACAACATACCGGGATATGTGCCATGTACTTATGAAAATGACTCTTACATGAGAAAGAGAATCATGTGAAACTGTGATCAAGTTAAAATCATGAATCATCTAACATTTACACATATCTTTATTACAAGAATATATGATTTTGGGTCATAAATTAACATAAGTTAAAATAATACCAAATGTGCATAAAAACATGAAATCTATCATGATGAACAGTAAAAATAACTAAGTCTATAAACCTGCACTTAAAACAGGGAAAAAACTTAGTTAACTAGGCTTATTATATATTAACTATGGTTAATTCTGTAATATGGTTCGGGTTACCCATATTACAAAATCAGGAATCGAAAACGGTCGAATATAAGACCATTAATCGTGGGATAGCGATCTATGGTACGACCACTATAGTTCTCTTAGCGGTCCACAGAAAGACCGTTTCTTCCTACATAAAATCGAGTTCAATGAAAATAGTATAAAATGCTAATCTAAGATACATCATGCATGGAAATCAACATATTACAACTTCCATAACCATGATAGAACTATTGTAGGCCAACAATATGCATAGGCTCATGTAATTAACAAGAAAAAAATTCTTTTTACTTCATTAGGGCTAGTTCATGCATGAGGAATATACTAGATGCATAGTCCTAAGTAAAATATGAAATACTCAAGGTATAATGCATGAAAACGACTGAAACAAGAGGGATTTTATTCCGGACTTTCGATTTTGAGCCTTTAATGAGATAACCTACCTCAATTAATCCTTCTTAGATAGTCAATTTCGGACTGAAAGTCAGCCCTAATTCTGCCCGTTCTTGTACTAAATCAGCAACTTCACATCCCTCTATCTCCTGATTCCCTTGACCTATGGACGTAAAATTTTGAAGGTAAGAAGAGGATATGAACGGAAACATAAAGTTCTAAAGAACTGCTATCTAATTACCTCGTTTGGGGCTTCTATTTCCCTGATCTTCTTGGGTCGACCGCACTATTTCCTCAGTTTTTGTTGTAGAATCAACACCTTTGGAAGACTCTATCTCCTTGTAGACTTGATCTCCTAGAATGAAATTTGGAGGGTAGTTAGTTCTAACTAAAATGAACAAATTTCTAGAAGAAACATACCACTAATTCTGCCTCCTTACCTGAGTTCCATGTGAACCAAAGTAGGGGTCGCACATGTCAAATCTGGGACCTATTTATAGGGTTTATGTAGGGTTTTGAGGATTAGAACGCTTCTAGAGTCCCAATTAGACTTTCCATTTGATCTGCAATCCTTCTAGACCTATCTATTTAGCTGATAGAGTTGATCCGAGATGATTTGGATGCTAAAAATCTAACCTTTTCACGTTTTCTTTCTCTCACGGAGCTGATAGATACTAGCGGTCAAATGCTAGACCGCTGCCCATCTCTTAGCGGTTTCGCGATAGACCGCTAGCAATTGTGGACTCCAAATTTGAACTAGTTCAAACTCTTTTTGGTATTATCCCACTTATTATCCATTTATTAATCTCTTAAAGAGTAATTATCCTTAAATTCCATGATTTCACCCATTCCTAACTTCTAGAACATGGGCTAATAGTCCAAAAAAATCTCTTCACCTATTGGGTTTATTATATGGGCCTAATCCTCTTGGATTAATATAGGGCCTTCAATCTAATTCATTATAATTCAATTAATAGCCCATTAAATACTTTGTAATTAATATAATTATATTTTTAACTTCAAAAATATCCTTAGAAAATTCTCGGGTACTACACCATCCCCCACTTAAAAGAATTTGGTCCCCAAATTTAATACATGGATTTATGGAGAGTGTACTTACATTCAAATAATTCTGAAAATCTTTTGCGCATGGCTTCTTCCGTTTCCCATGTTTCTTCTGCTTTTGCCCACTAAATCTTGACCATAGGAATAATTTTATTCCATAGTTGACGTACTTCTCGTTCAATGATCTTGAATGAATTTTGCTCATATGTCAAATCCTTTTTAATCTCCAGATTGTCGTAAGTGATGACATGAAATGGATCAGGCACATACTTTTTGAGCATTGAGACGTGAAATATATCATGAACTTCAGATAGTTGAGGGGGTAAAACAATTCGATATGTGACTTCACCAACCCTTTCGAGAATCTCAATGGGGCCAATGAATCTTGGAGTAAGCTTGCCTTTAATACCAATCTTCGAATACCTCAACTTGAAGAATTTTTAAGGAATACATGGTCTCCGACTTGAAATTCCAGGTTGCGCCTTCGATTGTCAGCATATGATTTCTGCCTGTCTTGGGCCATATGAAGTCTTTCCCGAATAAGCTTTATCTTCTCGGTAGTATCCCTAATAATATCAAGACTGAGAAATTACCTTTCTCCTACTTCATTCCAGCAAATAGGGGATCGACAGCTTCTTCCATACAGAGCTTCAAATGGTGCCATTTGAATGCTAGCTTGATAATTATTGTTATATGAAAACTCCACTGGAGGCAAGTGATCGTGCCAACTTCCTCCAAAGTCAATAACACATGCCCTAAACATATCTTCCACCACTTGATTTGTCCTTTCAGTTTGACCATCAATTTGTGGATGGAATACAGTGCTAAAGTTGAGTCGGGTCCCTAATGAATGTTGTAGACCCTTCCAGAATTGTGATGTGAACCGAGGATCTTAGTCAGATATGATGGTGACTGGGACACCGTGTAATTTAACAATCTCTCTCATGTATAATGCTGCTAGTACATCCACAGACCATCGACTTTTGATTGGTAAAAAATGTGCAGATTTAGTCAATCGGTCTATGATTACCCATATACCATCATGTCCTCCTTTTGTCCTAGGTAAACCCATCATAAAATCCATCCCTATACTTTCCCATTTCCATTCGGGGATATTCAAGGGTTATAATTTTCCAGCGGGTTTTAAATGTTCTGCCTTTACCTGTTGACAAGTGAGATAGTAGGATACAAATTCCGCTACTTCTCTTTTCATATTGGGCCACCAAAAGTTTCTTTTCAAGTCTTGGTACATCTTGGTAGCACCTGGATGAATAGCATACCTTGATTTATGCGCTTCCTCCATGATCAGTTTCTTAGTGGCCACATGATTCGGCACATAAATTCTATCCTTAAATAACAATCGTCCATTATGCGACATAGAGAATTCTGGTCTTTGATCAATGTTATCCTTGATTTCCATCAATGTAGGATCATTCTCTTGCAATTGGACTATATCCTCAATTAATATAGGTTGAGATCTTATATTGGCAATGATACCTCCTTCTCCTTCTCTGTCAATATCAAGATTTAAATGAGAAAAACCTTCAATAAGACAAGTTATACCTTTCCGGAGGCTTGCTAGAGTTGCCATTGGCTTTCTGCTAAGAGCGTCAGCTACATCATTTACTTTCCCTAGATGATATTGAATAGTGAAGTCAAAGTCCTTGAGATACTCCAACCATCTGTGTTGTCGCATGTTCAACTCCTTTTGGGTAAAGAGATATTTCAGACTTTTATGATTTGAAAATATAGTGAATTTCTCCCCATAAAGGTAATGTCGCCAAATTTTCAATGCGAATATGACCGCAGCTAATTCTAGATCATGCACATGGTAATTTTCTTCATGACGGTTCAGCTGTCTTGATGAGTAACAAATCACCTTTCCATTTTGCATAAGGACGCATCCTAGGCCAATGTCAGATGCATCCGTATAGACTTCAAAACCACCACCCTCAACGGGCAATGTCAAAATAGGGGCTGTAGTAAGGTGATCTTTAAGAGTTTGAAAACACTCTTCGTAGTCCTTCGACCATACAAAAGAATTGTCCTTTCTTATGAGTCGAGTCAAAAGAACGGTAATCTTTGAGAAATCTTTAATAAATCTTCTGTAATAACCCGCCAGACCTAGAAAACTTCTGACTTCGGACATGATCGTCGGTCGGCTCCAGTTCTTAACCGCTTCTATTTTAGAAGGATCGGCACTAATACCTTCCTTTGAAATAATATGGCCAAGGAAAGAAACCTCCTTAAGCCAGAACTCGCACTTACTAAGCTTTGCATAGAGTTTGTGCCCTCTTAGTGTTTGCAAGGCTATTCTCAAGTGCTCTTCATGATCCTCCCTTGTTTTGGAGTAAATAAGAATATCATCAATGAATACGACTATAAACTAGTCAAGATAAGGCCTGAAGACATTATTCATAAGTTGCATAAAAGATGCCGGGGCATTAGTTAACCCGAACGGCATTACCACAAATTCATTGTGGCCATATCTGCTCCGAAAAGTAGTTTTGTGAATGTCTTCATCTTTGATCCTGAGCTGATGGTAACCTGACCTGAGGTCTATCTTAGAAAAATATTCCACTCCGGAAATCTGATCAAAGAGCTCATCGATACGCGACAACGGATATTTATTCTTAATTGTAAGTTGATTCAGTCACCGGTAGTCGATGCATTACCTGAGGGATCCATCCTTCTTCTTGACAAATAGTACCGGTGCACCCCAGGGGGATGTGCTAGGTCGAATGAAACCCTTATCTAATAACTCCTGAAGCTGTTTCTTCAATTCTTTGAGTTCTGTGGGGGTCATCTTGTAGGGAGCTTTTGAAATAGGTGCTGATCCAGGAATGAGTTCAATAAAGAAGTTTACTTCCCTTTCGAGTGGTAAACCAGGTAACTCCGATGGAAATACATCGGGAAACTTATTGATAATAGGAATATTATCTAAGATGATTTCCTTGGACTCGGTGAGGATTACGGAAGCAAGAAAAGCTACACATCCTTGCGAAATTATCTTAGATATGTCCAACGCTAGCCTCCGACCATCGGCTAGAAAACACGCGGGCCACAATAGGTCAGCCCGTAGAAGATTGTCCTCCCTGTGGGGGACCACGAACGTCGCCATCCCATATGCCAGATACGCAGCCAAGTGAGTCACATCTGGCAGCCCATGGGGGTTCCACTCCTCTCGCGGTGCATAGATATATCTAGAGTAGGTCCTGAACGGCAGCTCCACCTTTGTATACTCCTCCCAAGGGGTCTGATCTTGCGCAAACTCCAGATAGAAACAAAAGGGCCCATTGTAGAAATGACGGACCCATGCCTTTAGGGTCACTGGCGGAGTATGTGCCGCCTTCTCTCTCCCTGCCAGAGCTAAGTCCTTCAAGGTCTTCAGCAAGTATCGGTAGCTATGAGACACCTGGTAGCAGCCCAGCCCGTCAGTATGGCTGCGATGAAGGTCATCCAGTACCAGCTCCTCATAGCCGTCGTCGCCAATCGACAAGCCAGAAATCTTGAACAGAGACCACAAGTCTAACGAGGTCTTCTCCTCAGCTGCCGCCACAGTGTTCCACAGATGATTAAAGCGCTCCGCCAACGCCTGAATCAGCCCCATGTAGCACGGGTACCCATATAGCGCTGTTGTCACTGTGTATCTGATCCCTGTCCAATCTAGAAGCACACTATAGTGGTGCATGATCCCCATCAGCCACTCAGTCTCTCCCTGATGGTATCTATGTGAAGAAATGACTGCCCAGCGGCCGTACCAGCTCACGACCGTCTATCAAAGGATCCCCTCCACCAGACTATGGTCATCATATCCTTCACCAGCAAACTGTAGCACTGACGGCTCCAACACTAGCCCCATGGCCCCCTCGGTCTCGACCCGGTGGTGGCGGTGCAGGTCCCAAGAAGCGGGACCTAGTGCTCCGACACGGACCCCGAACTGGTCTGCCCTGCTGAAGAAGCCCAAGCAATCCGCACTGGGAAACTATCGCTGCCTCCAGAAGTTTGCAAAAAAACTTGGGATGCTGTAGTAGGCGACCCCCTGCAGGCTGTCCCTACCTAGCAAAATAGCCCGCTCCAATCGGCGGGGCTCTCCAGCAATAGCAAGATCTCCGCCTTCCGCACTAGCTGGGACGAAGCTCCTCATGAACTCAAACAGATGTCGGTCCAAAAGGAACTCTCTCGGGTAGCCTCCTGAGCGGTCGTAGGTGTAAATCCTGCCATTCTCAGAGAGTCTTGCCAGCTCCTACTCCACTCGTCCCCTCGCCAACGGCACCCTCTGCCACCAGTGAACACCCTAGGTCAAGCAGGCCAATGTTGGCCGTGGTAATAACAGGCAGGCCTAAAGGAGGCAAAGTCCACCTAGTCCTCCTCACCCAGTGGTCCTCCTCGCGAGCCGCATGCCTCTGAGCCTTGTCATCTCTGTCGAATCTCACCATAGCTGCAAAATAAGTGCACAAAAATGGTAAGCATGTGGGGATCAATGTATACAAGAATGCTAGCAAAAGTGCATATGAAGTGTCAAAATACAACTACAACGACACAAAATGAGGAGCTCACGAGCCGTCCACCCTCATCTCCGCCTATGACGCACGCACCGTGGGGGGCATTTATTGTACCGAGACATTTTTCCAACAAAAATATCAAGGAATAAGGGTTCGGAAATTTCCCCGAACACCTTTAAGGTGCTATTTACCCAACCCTTTCTATGCCACACCGGGCCCAATCAAGGGTCCCAACCAGCTCGTCGTGACCAACGGCATCATCAAAAGTTGATTGGGGCTGCCCCCGATCACCCAGCTTGCGAGTTTACCCGCCTTAAACCAAGCCACCTAGGCCAACCCGGGGGCACCCTGACCACAAGCCACGACATGTGGCACCCAGCAATGAGGCCAAGATTTACCCCCAAGATGCCTCCCTCCGGCCCTCTAAATTCAAAGGAAGACCTATCTCAGTCAACCATAGGCTTTGGAGACCCATAGCACGCTCATTCGGCCCATGCACGTGTGCCAGAAATTTCCCAAAACACCTCACAGACGTGCATATTCCAGCCATTCTACAGCAAGCTGGGGGCCAACTCGTGACTCTAGCACTCCAGCCGTGTTCTACGGCGACCCTCCAGCAAGTCAGGACCACCCCTAACCTTCGGACAAGCGGCGATGAGCCGTTCACTCTCAGCTATCGGGCCAACCCGGGGCTGCCCTGTCAACCCACGTTACAACGCAGCATATGTCACGAGGCCGGGCCCACACGCCCAAGACGCCGTGTCTCAACTTCTGCAAGCTCTCACCCCCGGCCAGGGGACAAATCCAAGACCCCCCCCAGTCAGTTACCCGAGCCGTTAAAAAACCCGAGGTGTGTCGAGAATTTTTCCGAACACCTTGCGAGCGGTGACTACAACATGACAACAACGAGCCCCCACGGGCCAATACCAGCACCCAGTCCTTCAATGGACAACCCAAGAGAATAGTAGGAGGCCCCCGGGACCACCCCCCATGGCCACGGCCTGCCCGGGGGGGAGTTCGCCCCAGGCGCGGCCATGCCCTGGTGGGGGGGCGAACTCCCTCGAGGGTGACCCCTCCACCCAGCCTGATCAATCCCAACGTGGACTCGTCTCCGCCCCAATTCCGTGCAAGAGTGATCCACGTACCAGCTCGGAGGCGTTCGCAAAGACGGAGTCTCAAAATTGTGTAGGTCAATCTCCTCGATCCACGTGCACATACAACCAACCAACCAATCCAAGTCTTGTATCCTTTGTCTTCTTGCGGTCACAAGAGTCAATGTGGGCTCAAAAATAGACAAAATGTGAATTTATTGGCCATTCAGGAAACCCCCCCCCCCAACCTAGTCCGCGTAAACCCCCATTAAAATAAAAAAAAGATTTTTTACATTGGGGAATTAACCCCTATAGATCTAATTAAAATCCACTTCAAATAAAATAAGAAAAGAATAAGAATGGTGCTAAGCTAAGAAGAATGGGGGAAAGGAGCAAGCGTAGGATGCTATGTGGAGGGTGATCACCAGAGGATGCGAGGGCCTCAAATGATATAACAATAAAAATAGGAAGGATCGCGGAATACCTGCGGAGCGTGGGGAGATGTGAGTCAACTTCCTTCTCTTCCTATCGGCCGGCCGATGGAGAGAGCCTTCCATGAGATTGATTACCCTTGCAAACAAAGACAAACACCAACACAAGAATAGGATTAGCAAACCAAGGTGTAGTATCAAATCTGAATGAAATATATATAACATGCAAACATGGAGATGAACACACATGTTGGGGTGTTGCCCCTTTAAACCCTGTGCGAAGGGTAGGGAGGTATAATGATGATATGAAGAAATAAATAAAAGATAAAGCGTGTAAGCATTGCAAGGATGGAGGCTCTCAACGTGGTTGAGATGTAGGGAATAACGCACATACATTATGATGCATGCATGCAATTAAAAGAGTAGACGAAGAAGCATGTAACAGAGAACAGGTAATATAGAAGAAGAAGGAGAAGAGCCTGGGGGTTCGTTTTCTCCTGTGCTAGCTTTGGATGAGCATTCGGGAGGAAGTCTGTAGTGGGATGAAGCCTTATGCGCAGAGAACTCCCTCCTTCAGACAGCAAACGGGCAGCACCTCCCCCTGTTATTGAAGGTTCGCCTCTTTGCATGAAGTCGGAGGGCCTATTTATAGGGAGATATTCGAAGGTTCAAATCCGAGGATGATTAGGATAATCATCCATGGCAAGAGATAAATCTTGGGAAGAGTCCTCCCTAGCTTGGAAAACCATCTGGAGCCTTACCCAATAGAAACGGGTCGTAAAACGAGGAAGGAAGGAGCTGCTGGCGATTTTGGGAAGTTACAGGGAAATGGCGTCATTCCCTATGGTCGCCCATTAAATGGGCGTCCACCCACACAGACGTTCATTCCAAGCCAAATTAGGAATTTTCAAAATTAATAAAGAAATAGCGTCTAGGGTGCCGGATGCAAATTAACAATTTCATGAATTTTGGATGGATTAGAAAATATCAAATTTAGGCAAGGAAAGACGCGTCTATGGTCCTGGACGAGTTCAAGAAAAGGCGACTAGTTAAGCGGACGTGTTTTCTTGAATTATTTAGGAAAGTCAAAAAATTACCAAAAATTGACAAAGAAATCGCGTCCACATCAGCTGACACGTTTTATTGAATTTCAAGAATTTTGGTAATTATAAAAACAAATCACGTCCTTATGAAAAGATGTGTAATTGTGAATTTTGGAAATTTGGAAATTAGGAAAAGAAAACCGCGTCCGGATATAAAGACGCATATTATGGAATTAATGAAATTAACAAAATTAAATAAGGAAATAGCATCTGTGATGACAAACGTGTATTCTTGAATTTTGATGAATTTGGTAATTATTAAAAATTGATAAGGAAATAGCGTCCGCCTAACCAGTCGCCCAATAAAAAAACGTCTAAGGGGTCTGACGCGTTTAAGAAAATGTTCCCAAAAATTGGAGAGAAGTCCAGGAAAAATCTAGAAAAAATAAAATAAGATAGAGAAAAGCTGAATATTCAAGAAAAGTAGGAAAAACCATGCAAATAAGTTGATTTGAGGGTCAAATTGGGCATCACAGTGCAATAGGAGATGTACTCAAAGTACTGTCAATTTTGGCGTGTCTACAGCTGTCCCGTCTTGGCGTCTACTTTGCAAGGGAGCAGAGTGAACTGAAAAGTAGATGCCAAGGTGTGATGGGACACGTGATCAACATCACCAAATGAGAATTGAATTAAAACATCGAGATGAAGCAATCTCGAGAGGTTCAATGAAGGCAACAATTGTTTGGATGAGGAAAGAGTGTGCACGCGGGCACGAAGGAAATAAAAGGATGATCGACTTCCAGCGCGGTGGAAGTATCCCAGGTCACAAACCCGTAGGTTTCACCATTGTAGAGCGGTTACCAACCAATGTGGATGTGCTGCAACCAAAGTGGATCTAAGAGGAAAGATTGAATAAGAGCGGATAGAATCCAAACAAAGGAGTTTTCAAGAAAGCTGCTCAAACGGTGACAAGACGAACTGAGGACTCAATTCGGCAATGAATATCTCATATCTTTGAAAAAAATAGGGTTAATTGACTCTCAAAATCGAGTTATCAAAATGATTTTTCAAAGTTAGATCAAATTCCTACATGAATGCATGCTGGGCTTAAATTAAAAATTAAAATAAATTAAAATAGAAGATAATCATGGATAATATTATTAAGCTGTCAAGACTGAGTCAAGAAACCAATTTTGTGAGCCGATACTAAATCGAAGCCCGTTTATCCGCGCACCAATTCATAAAAGGGAACCATCGTCCCCAATCTTGGACGGCTCAACGGCCTATCCGTATGACTAAGATTCCTCTAGAATCATTATTATTATTTTTTTATGAATGGGAACTCAAATTCTATATTTACCAAAGTCACAAGGTCCTTGATATGATCTAATAGCGTAAGTAACATATAGTAGGAATGCATACAGGGAGAGATAGTGATAGCAATAAGCATGAGGGAACTGAGAAATGAGGTGCAAACACCGTGGGACTTGCGTGATGATGATGCCCGGGCGGTGGGACCAAGAGCTTCTTCCTACGCTCAAAACTCATTAGCCAAGATATAATGAAGCATAAAGCAATTGAAGTATAGCATAACAAGCATAGCAAAACATTCAACCAAATATGAAAGCATGATTAACACAGATAGCATAGCAACATAGCATGAGAGCACAAAATCAAAGTGTTAAACCTACAAGACATCCTTGTTTATTGTTTCATTTGAACCATGAGGATGACAAACTTGGCTAATCAGATCAGAGCGATATGCAAAGCTGGCAGGAATAACCTCAGAAAGATTAGCTCTTGAATGATCGAAATGAAATCTAGAGCGGCAAGGATAATTAGATGTTTTAACAGGGAATTGCCCAAACCCAATGATGCCCAAAGTGGCGGGGATAATCAGAGGAATTGGCATGAGCTGCTCAAAGGTTAGAGGGATGTGATCAAAAGTGCCCAAGGCAACATCAAGGTAGAGAAGAGTCGAGAGATAAATAACAATGAATGGAGAGGACTCATCCCGTGCTCCTGGTTCTTGCAAAAGAAGTGTCCCTGCAAAATGACACCATCAGAAAATACAATGCATTTTTTTTGAATATGCAAATTTTTATGGATTTTGGAAGTATTCAATTTTGTTTGGATTTTTGAGGATATTTTAATTTTTATGGATTTTTGAAGATATTTGATTTTTTTTTAGATTTTTGAAGATATTTTAATTTTTTTGGACTTTTTATTTAGACATTGTTAATGCAGCATTAAGGAGGTTCAAACCACTGGCTAGGGGTCCTCGTTCTTTCCCCTTTCGCTAAAAATTGCCCGAAGCCGGGCGTGCATTGAGGGTGGTGCCCTATAGCCGACTACCCTGGTTAACGGTGTCCCTACCAAGGCCATACCTGAGAAACACTCAGTCTTGGAGGGAGAAGAGAAGAACAATTAGAGATAAGCCTTATGCAGGATGGGAGATATCGAGACTCGAAATCCTTCTAAGGTGCTACCCCTAAAAGAGGTGATCTGTTGCGCCGGGGCTTTTTGCCTTTGCTTTTTAGACCCTTGACATGCAAACGACCGAGGTTTTCCCTACGGGGACTTTGCCTCTCTTGACAGGCTTTTATCTCATAATTTTACATTTATTGAAATTGACTTTGATATAGCCCTTTTGGCTAGATATATCATGAAAACTCATTTTGATTTTGGGTCAAGACTGCCCCTATTTGAGACTTCTCTTGTATTGGGGAGTACCTAGGTTGGTCGTCTTATCCGTCACTCTCTTGCCCCTGCACTGTTGGAATATATGGGTGCAAGACACGGATTCAAAGGGGGGGTGAATGAATCCCCGTTTAAAAACTATTGCGGAATTAAAGTGTCACCTCCCGAGCGCGGAAGATACTCGGATCCGTGACGTGTCTATATCGATCGTGTCATTCGTGTAAGATCAGAGTGCACATATTATTGGATAATTCATTGCTAATTTAAATTTGAACATACACCATAGTCCAAGATGACAAACTGAGTAATACCTTAAACTAATCTCATAAAGTTTCAATTTTTCACATAATTTAAACTGACTTAAACATAAATGACTGAAATTGTATCATAGGTTACAAGCCTTAACAACAACTAGAAAATACACGACATAAGACATAGAATACAAAGGACTAGACCTAGCTGACGGTACATCCAACTATGACCCTAACACTCGTCACACGGTATCGGTCCCATCCGGGTGGTGGTCGCTATCCAAGTTTCTTGAAAAATGTTAGAATTGCAACTTTATCAGCGAATCGCTCAGTAGGAATTATATCTCAAGTTATAACAATCTTTAAGTTAATTACAAGTTCATGCGGAATAATGATGCATGTAGGTTCAAGTAAGAATATTAAGAATTGCAATAAAGAATATCACAAGAATTTCAATAAGATGTATCAATAAAGAATTTTCAAGTAATTTGCAACTAAGTGCATGAGTATTTCCAAGGACAACGTATTCAAGAACGTATTCAAGCAAGTAAATTTTAAGAATTTATCATTCGAGTAATTCGAGCAAGTATTTCAAGCTCATGTATATCAAGTTCATGTATTCAAGTAGTACAATGGAATTGGCTATTTTCATTCAATTCATTCAAGAAAGTAATTGCCCTTTTTCGAGCTAAACAATTCAAGTCAAGCATGTCAAGCATGTCACGAGAGTGAGTGGGAATGTCTGAAGTCAAGTCAAGTCAAGCCAGTACTTCAGTGCAATGCCAAACACCGTGGTCAATAAACTCCCATGGGCACAAGTACCTTCGGGTGCTCCTCCCAAGACCAGACCGGGCCCTATACGCACAACATTTCATATATACTTTTGACATCCACTCTCATTTATATAGCCAATATAGAATTTCAACAAAAAGCATTCATTTGTAGGAATATAAGGTGGATCAATCTGGAATAGAGATCAAGGACAATGGATAAGAAAATGATGGATGATAACTTAACCACTTAAGAATGCAGAACAAAAATGCAATTCAAGGATTTATGGGGTTTAGCAATGCCTTTCAGGTTTTTCCTACTAATTATAGGTTACCATAACAGTACAACCGGTTCACAGATTTTGTAACCAAACTTAACAGGCTATGTAATTAACAAAGTCTAATCATTGGCTATGTGTTTAGTAAGGTTTGGCAGGATATGAATTTACCAGGCTCTGTAATCAAGTTCTACAAGCTGTTTGATCTAAAAGTTTTAACAGGATGAGTAATTGACGGGTATCATGTTTAACAGGTAATCAGATTAACAGGTTTAACAGGTAACAGGTTTATTGGGCTAAACACCATAGTTTAATGGCTTAAACAGGATCAGTGAGGCTTAAAGTTCACCCATGGAAATGGCGCCCTAGACTGGGGCGCACCAATAGAAATTGGCACCCCAGACAGGGGTGCACCATTCAAGGTGCTCCTATAGACTCATTTCGCTATTCATCTACTATTCATCATGCAAATTTTTACTAAATCCAGAAATGAAGATATGGTTAGATTAAGAAAAATCTCAGGGTTCCAAAACTATTTTTCTTACAGAAATATTAGGGTCTATGGTCATGGATTTTGATTTTTAAACACTGGGTAAATTTTGCAAATCAGGGAACATGACAAACAAAGAAATGGCGCCTGCATATGCTGCCACTTCATTAGAATGGGGCGCCCTTGTAGGGAGGCGCCTTATTCATATATATATTATATTTTTTTTATTGGCGCCCCTGACTCGGGCGCCCTCCAGGAAATGGCTCCCCAGTCAAGGGTGCCCTATTCTCAGGCCAGTATGAGTCAAGGGTTACTATTTAAACACTATTCATTCTTAAGACTTTCAGCAAATCATGATCTAAGGAGATGGTAAAATAGAGAAAAATATGAGGTTTCCAGGACCGTGCTTATGCATGAGTTTAATGATTGGGTTAAAAAGATATAATTGTCTGAACATGGTGGTCACAGCAGTATGAGTCACGGGTTACTATTCAAACACTATTCATTCTTAAGACTTGTGGACACGGATTTTTATTTATTTATCTCATTATATTATTTATTTATATTTTTTATTTGGATTTTTGATTTATTAGGCATGCCAGTCACATGTGTGACGATTTCATTGTGCGCTCGATCTGACTTGGTCAGTCGATTGTGAGTGATCGCGTCTGGACCAGAAGTCCGTCATACCATAAAGGTTATGACGTTAATTACGCCCTTCCTAAGAAGGAAAACCCTTGATTAAACGCCAAAAATAGGAGGCCTCGAGAGGCAAACATATATTCATGTGTGCAAATGGAACTTCATACCGGAGCCAGGAAGGCGGGCAAGATAATAACATCAACCATAGAAACAGATGATATCGTTAAGTCAGCGGTTCAAAGACCGGGCTTAGGGGGGAAGGGAAAATTTCAGTCACAGGCAGACTGGGCCGTGGCCATGATGGGGGTTCAAAGCATCGATCGATATTTCGATAGCATTTTCCCTTAATCTGGATTATGCCTAGGGGGAAATAGACTATCACCCACGGAGTGCCGGGATGAAAGCCGAAGGAGAGAAGTGTTGAACTTCCTGAACCACATATCTGCCATGGGGCAATGTTTGATATTCCCTGTAGAAGCCGGCGGAACTCATGCAGTGGCAGAGCCCTCCCGAGCTAAAGGGGTTATTCATGAACCCGATGCGGGACGACGGAATGTGAGCGAACGCTCAATGTTGCGCCCTCGCACGCGGATCGACCTGCGCGGTCAGGTCGCGGGGGTCAAGGGGGCAGTGCCCCTTGTGGGTTTCCGGGGGCGGAGCCCCCGGAACAAAATTTGGATTGAGGGCTCAGTAATAAAATTTGGGGTATGCTATCAATGCAGTTCAAGTGTACATAGGTTCCCGGCGCGAAGGCAGAATGGCCGGGGTTCCCAACGTGCCAACTGGAGAGCTTCTCGGTGCGAAGGGGAGATGGCCAGGGGTGTTCTCGGCCTGGTTGAAAGGAGGAGGAAGAGGCTCTCGGCATGGCTGAAGAGGAGGGGGAGCTCTCGGCGCGCTGACAAGAGGGCCAAGTGGGGGGGCTTGCATGAGGGGGCTGAACAGGTTTTGTCTTTTAGCCAAAGGGGAAAGGAGAGGAAGGCCTCTCGGGGGGACAGTTCTCGGCGGTGAATTTTGCATGCCGAGAAGGTGGAGTTGCGGAAAGAATTCAAGGTTTACAGAGCTAAAATGATACTCTGTTTTTGGGATTCCTGAGCTTTCTGGCTGTGATTGAAGCCGGATTTGAAGTGCAGGAGGGGGATTTCATGGATGCTGAGGTTTGATTAGGCAGGGGTTTAATTTCATCAATGAGGGGTTGAATGGAAGAGGATCGGAAAATCCAATCGCCCGGATGGGCTTTGAGTCGTCATGTGCTGTTGACCCTCATGGGATCGTTTGCTGGCATCTTTGGTCGCCTGGGAGCCAAGAGATGGTCATCTCAGGCCCCAGGGACGACCCTGATGGAACTATCCATATTGGAATCGGATTAGAAACTCTCAGTATCAAGCCATCGAGACAGCTTACTTATTCCTATAGCAAGGGAATCTCGAACAGGAGATCCGAGCTATTGCCAATATCCGTAGCAGACTGTCCCATAAGCCAAGAGATGGTCTGTCTCTGGCCCTGGGGTAAGCCTGGGAGGCTTTATGCAAACGACTACTAACTGCGAGGGATATCGGTATATTTAGAGCTATATTTATTCTACGGAAGACAACTGATCCCTAAGACCCATAAGAGAATTAGATGCGCTTCAGTTGAGCTAAAGATGAAAACATGTAAAGGAAATATATAGCAGCATACGGAGAGATAGCTGGCAGATGTTTCAATCACCCAATGCCCAAACGGGTCATTGAAGCATTTCATATCATTTCAATAGATCACCCCAGAACTCATACCAATCACACGGAGGGAATGAGGAAAAGGGAGATAAATAGACATCGGGACATCCCGGTTACATCCAGAGGAAAATCGAGATAAACTCGGCAGGATTACATGAAGAAGAAAATAAAACCATGGGGGAGGGCGGAGCATTGACTCCTCTCCCTCCCCGGCTGCCCACCTAGAGCTTCTTCTCCTTCTTTCTTTTCTCAGCGGAGGTGGCTCTCTCTCTCTGTTGGTCTCTTCTTTTTTTCAGTGGAGGAGTCTCTCTCGAAGCCCCTCTGTTTCTTTTCTATCGCTTTCTTTTCTCTTTTTGCCCCCGCCTCCTTTTTCCTGTGGGAGAAGTAATGGGTTTTATAGGGCCATGTTCATGGCGATGGCATTCGGCGTGCCTACATCACTAGTTCCCGGCACGCCCATTCGAGGGGTTTCCCGGCCGTGGGGCTCTCGGCGCCATCGTTCTGGGCCATGGTGAAGAGCTCTCGGCGCCGTGATCATAAGCCCATTTAAGGCTCTTGGATGCTTTCAACTCTTTCTATCAGTGGGCTCCAACTATCAAAGCCGTTAGCCCTGCTTCTTTACTTGCTAGTCCCTCAAGTCTGTCAGGCGAGGGTGAGATGACATAGTCTTATCAGAATACCTCTGGAGTTTTCATCGGTCAATAGACTACAGTTCTTATCAGTACTGCCATCGGAGGGATGGCAACACCGGACATCAGCTTGGCCGTGGAGGGCTTCAGTCGAGTGGCAGCTTCAGTGGCAAATTTTCCATAATCTTGGTTTTGCAGGGATCTCCGGGATCTTCATCTTTGACTCAATCTTCTCTTCGGTCTCATCTTTGTTCTTGATTATATTTTGGGTGTCAACAAATGCCCCCCACCTGTGGATGGCCTAAGCACAGAATAAGCGGCACGGTGTCCGCAGGTGAATCTTTAGCTTAATGCCATTGACTCATTCTTTCAGTTGTACCTTGGCAGTATCCTTATACGGGGATTTCATCTTGACACGATCTTCTTGGCTTGAACCTTGATCAGCGGAATATCTATCAGCTTGAGCCCTGATCAAATGGCACATCTGATATCTGTCGATTTTAGGCCCCGATCGACGGCACATTTGACTTCTATCGGCTTTAAACCCTGATTGGCTGACCATCTGGCATCTGTCGGTTTTGAGCTCCGCTCGGCTGTACATCTTGCATCTATCGGTTTTGAGCCCCGATCGGCTGTATATCTTGCATCTGTCAGTTTTAAGCCCTGATTGGCTGAACATCTGTCGGATTGAACCTCCGGGTGGCTGAACATCTACCATATTGCAGCTCTGGCTGGCTGAACATCTGCCGGGTCGAAGCCTCGGGTGGCTGAACATATGCCGGATTGAAGCTCCGGGTGGCTGAACATCCGCCAGATTGAAGGTCCGGGTGGCTGAACATCTGCCGGATTGAAGCTCCGGGTGGCTGAACATCCGCCGGATTGAAGGTCCGGGTGGCTGAACATCTGCTGGATTGAAGCTCCGGGTGGCTGAACATCCGCCGGATTGAAGGTCCGGGTGGCTGAACATCTGCCGGATTGAAGCTCCGGGTGGCTGAACATCCGCCGGATTGAAGCTCCGGGTGGCTGAACATCTTCTTCATGTGTTGTTATTTCCTTCGTATGGAAGAGTAGTGGTCTCAGCAGCCTTCATGCGGATGACCCGTATTCAGCAGGAGAGCGTCCATCCTCTCAGGGAGAGAATGGGGGACTTGCTCCACCGCGTGTTGGTGCCCGTTGGGACTGCCTTTGCTGGCCTTGTTGGTCAACGGAAGACATGCTTTTAGGCCATGGCATCATGTGGGAGTGTAGATGAGAGGGGCTCTAGAGGAGCATCCGGAACAGACGAGAGGTCCGTTCCTCAAAGCCGGCCGTGGCAATGTGCCGACTGACCAGTGCATGGTTTCATCGTCGACATTGGGTTTATGTCGATGCAAAGGAGTTTAAGCTTCATCAGAATAGACGTAAGGTCTAAACTGGCAGGGTTTCATCATTGATCGGGCGAGGTGCCGGTCGATCAACAGTTGGTTTCATCATCGATATCGGGTTTATATCGATGCAAAGAAGTGTTATAAGCTTCGTCAGAATAGACGAAAGGTCTACACTGGCAGGGTTTCATCATTGATCGGGCGAGGTGCCGGTTGATCAACAGTTGGTTTCATCATCGATATTGGGTGTATATCGACGCAAAAAAAGTTTCATAAGTTTCATCAGAATAGACGGAAGGTCTAAACTGGCAGAGTTTCATCATTGATCGGGCGAGGTGCCGGTCGATCAACAGTTGGTTTCATCATCGATATTGGGTGTATATCGATGCAAAAAGAGTTTCATAAGTTTCATCAGAGTAGACGAAAGGTCTAAACTGGCAGGGTTTCATCATTGATTGGGCGAGGTGCCGGTGGATCAACAGTTGGTTTCATCATCAATATTGGGTGTATATCGATGCAAAAAAGAGTTTCAGTTTCATCAGAATAGACGAAAGGTCTAAACTGGGTAAAGGTTATAGCAGGCGGGACATTGAAAGGTGCAAGTTTTCATCAGGACAGACGGAAGGTCTATCCCGGTAGGGTTTTATCGTTGATCGGGCGAGGTGCCAATCGATCAATAGTTGGTTTCATCATCGATATTGGGTTTATATCGATGCAAAGAAAGTGTTATAAATTTCATCAGAATAGACGAAAGGTCTACACTGGCAGGGTTTTATCATTGATCGGGCGAGGTGCCAATCGATCAATAGTTGGTTTCATCATCGATATTGGGTTTATATCGATGCAAGAAGAGTTTCATAAGTTTCATCAGAATAGACGAAAGGTCTAAACTGGCAGGGTTTCATCATTGATCGGGCAAGGTGCCGGTCGATCAATAGTTAGTTTCATCATCAATATTGGGTTTATATCGACGCAAGAAGAGTTTCATAAGTTTCATCAGAATAGACGAAAGGTCTAAACTGGCAGGGTTTCATCATTGATCGGGCGAGGTGCCGGTCGATCAACAGTTGGTTTCATCATCGATATTGGGTTTATATCGATGCAAGAAGAGTTTCATAAGTTTTATCAGAATAGACAAAAGGCCTAAACTGGCAGGGTTTCATCATTGATCGGGCGAGGTGCCGGTCGATCAACAGTTGGTTTCATCATCGATATTGGGTTTATATCGACGCAAGGAAATTTCATAATTTTCATCAGAATAGATGAAAGGTCTAAACTGCAGGGTTTCATCATTGATCGGGCAAGGTGCTGGTCGATCAACAGTTGGTTTCATCATCGATATTGGGTTTATATCGACGCAAGGAGAGTTTCATCAGAATAGACGAAAGGTCTAAACTGCGAGGGTTTCATCATTGATCGGGCAAGGTGCCGGTCGATCAACAGTTGGTTTCATCATCGATATTGGGTTTATATCGACACAAGAAGATTTCATAATTTTCATCAAAATAGACGAAAGGTCTAAACTGCAGGGTTTCATCATTGATCGGGCAAGGTGCCGGTCGATCAACAGTTGGTTTCATCATCGATATTGGGTTTATATCGACGCAAGGAGAGTTTCATCAGAATAGACGAAAGGTCTAAACTGCGAGGGTTTCATCATTGATCGGGCAAGGTGCCGGTCAATCAACAGTTGGTTTCATCATCGATATTGGGTTTATATCAACGCAAGAAGATTTCATAAGTTTCATCGGGGTAGACGTAAGGTCTACTCCAGCAGGCTTTATCGCGGGTGGGACATTTGAAAGAGGGTATGTAGATTTCATCAGGGTAAACGTAAGGTCTACCCCGGAAAGCCTTTATCATCGGTGGGGCATAGAGCCAGATGACCGACGGAAGGCTTCATCAATGAAGGGGAGGTAAAGGCAGTGTGCCGGTTGGCATGGAACTCTTGAATTACCACATTACTGACCCAAGTGCCCTTTCGGGTTTTCACCGGAGCCAGCCCCCTCTTGCTTTTGCCCACGCGCCCTTTCGGGTTTTCACGTGGCGGGGTACCCGATTTTGCCTGCAGTGCCCTTTCGGGTTTTCACCACAGCTGGGTTTTGGCCATTTTTGCCCTTGTTCAGAGTATCTGAACAAGACTGGCGGGGTATCTCTATTTTTAACCCCATTTTGTCTCTTCTTTTCTTTTTTATTGGGACTTTAGCTTCGTAAATTATTAAGCCATGTGCTCAACTTGTGTATGTATCATCATTGATGTGGGTGCTGACACCAATGCAAGGGACATAAGGTTTTCATCGTCTGCCTAGGCGGAAGGCCTGGGTCGACTTGAGTGTGTTTTGTGGCTTAGGCGTGAAGCCGTTCGCCGGGGGCATGGCTGTATCATTGATGTGGGGGTTGCCATCAACGCAAGGGAATGGGATTTCATCATCCATCCAGACAGAAGGTCCGGATTGGCTCGAGGATGTGTGTAGCAGCTTAAGCACGAAACCACTCGATGGAAACGTAGGTTTCATCGTTAATGTGGGGTTTAACATTAACGCAAAGGGATGAGGTTTTATCACATATCCGGATGGAAGGTCCGGGTTGATTTGAGAATGGGTGTAGCATCTTCATCAGAGCAGACGGAGAATCTACCCCGGACGGGCTTCAGCATTGCTCAGGCGGCGGGCCACCCCATTAGTAGCTGCTTTTATCATTGGTATCGGGTCTATACCAACGCAAGGATTTTATAGGTTCCATCAGGATAGACATAAGGTCTAAACTGGATAGGTTTCATCATTGATCGGGCAATGTGCCGATCGATCAACAGCAGGTTTCATCATCGGTATTGGGTTTATACCAATGCAAGAATTTCATAGGTTTCATCAGGATAGACGTAGGGTCTAAACTGGATAGGTTTCACCGCTGATCGGGCAGTGTGCCAATCAATCAACAGCAGGTTTCATCATCGGTATTGGGTTTATACCAATGCAAGGATTTCATAGGTTTCATCAGGATAAACGTAGGGTCTAAACTGGATAGGTTTCATCATTGATCGGGCAGTGTGCCAATCAATCAACAGCAGGTTTCATCATCGGTATTAGGTTTATACCAATGCAAGGATTTCATAGGTTTCATCAGAATAGACGTAGGGTCTAAACTGGATAGGTTTCATCGCTGATCGGGCAGTGTGCCAATCGATCAATAGCAGGTTTCATCATCGGTATTGGGTTTATACCAATGCAAAGGTTTCATGGGTTTTATCGGCATAGACGTAAGGTCTAAACCGGACAGGTTTCATTGCTGATCGGGCGAGTGTGCCCATTAATCAGCAGCAGGTTTCATCACGGTGGGACGTAGCGAGACACGCAGCTCTAGTCGGAACAGATGTAAGGTCTAGACCGAACATGTTTCTTCGCTGATCTGGCAGGGTGCCCTGTCGACCAAAGATGGGTTTCATCATCGGTATTGGGTTTATACCAATGCAAGGATATCATGGATTTCATCAGGATAGACGTAAAGTCTAAACTGGAGAGGGTTTTATCATTGATCGGGCGAGGTGCCGATCGACCAATGGTAGCTTTCATCGCGGTGGAACCTGGGACGAGGTATGAGGGCTTTTATCAGGATAGACGTAGGGCCTATATTGAGTGGGTCTAATCGTCGATCGGGCAAGGCGCCGGTCGATTGACGAGGAGTTTTATGGCGGGAGGTGAGGCTTTCTTTGGGATTACCACATTACTGACCCAAGTGCCCTTTCGGGTTTTCACCGGAGCCAGCCCCCTCTTGCTTTTGCCCACGCGCCCTTTCAGGTTTTCACGTGACGGGGTACCCGATTTTGCCTGCAGTGCCCTTTCGGGTTTTCACTACAGCTGAGTTTTAGCCATTTTTGCCCTTGCTCAGAAAGCCTGAACAAGACCGGCGGGGTATCTCTATTTTTAACCCCATCTTTCTTTTCTCATTTTTTGTTCTTTTAGAGGGTGACAGATTGGAATGCCATTAATCCGTGATAAGGAGTGGCTTGGTTAGGGCGGAGTGCCACTAGACCAAGAAAGGGTAGCTCGGCTGGGGTGAAGTGCCGCTAGACCAAGGATGAGGGTAGTTCGGCTAGGGCGGAATGCCGCTAGACCAAGAATGAGGGTAGCTTGGCTAGGGCGGGGTGCCACTGGACCAAGAAGAGGGTAGCTTGGCTAGGGCGGAGTGCCGCTAGACCAAGAATGGGGTAGCTCGGCTAGGGCGGAGTGCCGCTAGACCAAGAAAGGGTAGCTCGGCTAGGGCGGAGTGCCGCTAGACCAAGAAAGGGTAGCTCGGCTAGGGCGGAGTGCCGCTAGACCAAGAATGAGGGTAGCTTAGCTAGGGCGGAGTGCCGCTAGACCAAGAAGAGGGTAGCTTGGCTAGGGCGGAGTGCCACTAGACCAAGAATGAGGGTAGCTTGGCTAGGGCGGAGTGCCACTAGACCAAGAATGGGGTTAGCTTGGCTAGGGCGAAGTGCCGCTAGACCAAGAAGAGGGTAGCTTGGCTAGGGCGGAGTGCCACTAGACCAAGAATGGGGTAGCTCGGCTAGGGTGGAGCGCCGCTAGACCAAGAATGAGAGTAGCTTGGCTAGGGCGGAGTGCCACTAGACCGAGAATGAGAGTAGCTCGGCTAGGGCGGAGCGCCACTAGACCAAGAAAGGGTAGCTCGACTAGGGCGGAGTGCCGCTAGACCAAGAATGAGGGTAGCTTGGCTAGGGCGGAGTGCCACTAGACCGAGAATGAGAGTAGCTCGGCTAGGGCGGAGCGCCACTAGACCAAGAAAGGGTAGCTCGACTAGGGCGGAGTGCCACTAGACCAAGAAAGGGTGTGGATGAGATGATAGCAGACTACAAGGGCCAGAGACAGCAAGCTATAAGAGCCAGGATAGAAAGCTGTAGAAGCCAGGAATAGCAGACTACGAGAGCCAGAGACAGCAGGCTACAAAAGCCAGGACAGTAGACTGTAGAAGCCAAGAGTAGCAGGCTACGAGAACCAGAGATAGCAGGCTACAAAAGCCAGGACAGCAGGCTGTGGAAGCCAGGAGTAGCAGGCTACGAGAACCAGAGATAGCAGGCTACAAAAGCCAGGACAGCAGGCTGTGGAAGCCAGGAATGATAGGCTACGAGAGCCAGAGATAGCAGGCTACAAGAGCCAGAATAGTAGGCTGTAGAAGCCAGGAATAGCAGGATATAGGAGCTGGGAATGCAGGTTGTAGGAGCCAGGAATAGCAAGCCACGAGAGCCAGGCTAGCAGGCTATAGAATTCGGGAATAGCAGGCTACGGGAACCAGAGATAGCAGGCTACAAAAGCCAGGATAGCAAGCTATAGAAGCGAGGAATAGCAGGCCACGGGAGCTAGAGACAGCAGGCTTTGGCCTAAAGTGGCTAAGCCGAGGGATGAAGCAGTTGGAAGTTGTAATAGCAGCCTTGGCCGGAATGGCTAAGCCGAAAGATAGAATGGTCAAAAATTATGATAGCAGCTTTGGCCGGAATGGCTAAGCTGACAGATAGAGTAGTTTGAAAATCATGATAGCAGCTTCGGCCGAAATGGCGAAGCAGAAAGACTAGATGACTGACAAGTTGTGATGGCGGCTTTGGCCAGAACGGCTAAATCGAAAGCAGAGATAGTCGAAGAATTGTAATAGCGGCTTTGGCCGAGACGGCCGAGCCGAAAAATGAGATACTTGAAATATATGATAGGGCGTTGCGCTCGCAAACAAGGATAGCTGGCTTTGACTGGACGTCAGAGGCCAGAAGATAGGATATCGGATTCTGGTAGGATGTCAGACTTGGAAGCAATCCATAATTGATGTTGCCTCGACGGACTCTCGAAGACAACCCATGCATGCACCTAACCTAGACGGGAGGTCTGGACTGATGTTGGTATGTAGCAGCTCGGGCCTAAAGCCATTCGCCGAAAAGGTGAGCGGGTTTTTGACGGCATGCCAAGGCCGAGAATTTCATGGATAGTGAAAGATAATAGAATAGCAGGTCGCAAGGACCCGGAGATGGTGAGATAGCAGGCTGCGCAAGCCAAGGTAGCAGGTTAATAGACCGTAAAAGTCGGTATAGCAGGGTAGCAAGCCATAAAGGCCGAGGTAACAGGATCCAAGAAAGTGATGATAGCAGGCCGTGGGGGCCAGGGTAACAGGTTAAATAAGCCAGAGGTAGCAGGCTATAAGAGCCAGGATAGCAGGCTACGGGAGCCAGAGGTAGCAGGCTATAGGGGCCAGGATAGCAGGCTGCGAGAGCCAGGAATGGTGGGCTACGAGAGCCAGAGGTAACAGGCTATAAGAGCCAGGATAGCAGGTTGTAAAAGCCAGAGGTAGCAGGCTACGGGAGCCGGAGTTAGCAGGCTATAAGAGCCAGGATAGCAGGCTACGGGAGCCAGAGGTAGCAGGCTATAGGAGCCAGGATAGCAGGCTGCGAGAGCCAGGAATGGCGGGCTACGAGAGCCAGAGGTAACAGGCTATAAGAGCCAGGACAGCAGGCTGTAGAAGCCAGAGGTAGCAGGCTACGGGAGCCGGAGGTAGCAGGCTATAAGAGCCAGAATAGCAAGCTGTAAGAGCCAGAATAGCAGGCTATAGGAGCCAGGATAGCAGGCTGCGAGAGCCAGGAATGGCGGGCTACGAGAGCCAGAGGTAACAGGCTATAAGAGCCAGGACAGCAGGCTGTAGAAGCCAGAGGTAGCAGGCTACGGGAGCCGGAGGTAGCAGGCTATAAGAGCCAGAATAGCAAGCTGTAAGAGCCAGAATAGCAGGCTGTAAGAGCCAGGATAGCCGGCTGTGTTGTCCGGCGGGACTATTGATGGATTTGACTATGCTGTTATAGTGCCGGTGGGGCTTGGGATTAACATTTGAGAGCTCGGCCAAGGCGGGGTGCCTTGAGCAAGAGGGAAAAGGTTTATGGGCCTAGCTCGGTGAGGCTTGATGGGCAGAGTCTCGTAGCTCGATGAGGGTGGAGTGCCTCAGGCCAAGATAAGGGATAGCTTGGCTAGGACGGAGTGCCACTAGACCAAGGAAGAGGTAGCTCGGCTAGGGCGGAGGGCCGCTAGACCAAGGAGAAGGGTAGCTTGGTTAGGGTAGAGCGCCGCTAGACCAAGGATAAGGGTAGCTTGGTTAGGGCGGAGCGCCGCTAGACCAGGGAAGGGTGTAGCTCGGCTAGGGCGGGATGCCACTAAGCCAAGGAAAGGGTGTATCTCGGCTAGGGCGGGATGCCACTAGGCCAAGGAAAGGGTGTATCTTGGCTAGGGCTAGATGCCGCTAGACCAAGGAAAGGGTGTATCTTGGCTAGGGTTGGATGCCACCAAGCCAAGGAAAGGTAGCTCGGTTAGGGCAGAGCGCCACTAAACCAAGGAAGAGGGTAGCTCGGCTAGGGCGGGATGCCACTAATCCAAGGAAAGGGTGTATCTCGGCTAGGGCTGGATGCCACTAGGCCGAGGAAAGGTGTATCTTGGCTAGGGCTGGATGCCACTAAGCCAAGGACAGGTAGCTTGGTTAGGGCGAAGTGCCACTAGACCAGGGAAGGGTGTAGCTCGGCTAGGGCGGGATGCCACTAAGCCAAGGAAATGGTGTATCTCAGCTAGGGCGGGATGCCACTAGGCCAAGGAAAGGGTGTATCTCGGCTAGGGCTGGATGCCGCTAGACCAAGGAAAGGGCGTATCTCGGCTAGGGCTGGATGCCACTAAGCCAAGGAGAGGGTGTATCTCGGCTAGGGCTGGATGCCACTAAGCCAAAGAAAGGTAGCTTGGCTAGGGCGAAAGGCCATGATGCCTATGTAGGATATTTAACGGCTTAGACGTATGGTCGTGACGCCTTACATCTTGGCTTAGGCGGAAGGCCATGACGCTAAGGTATGATATTTAACAGCTTAGACATATGGTCATGACGCCATACATCTTGGCTTTAGGCAGATGACGCCAACGTAGGATATTTAACGGCTTAGACGTATGGTCATGATGCCGTACAGCTTGGCTTAGGCGAAAGGCCATGACGCCAAGGTAGGATATTTAACAGCTTAGACGTGTGGTCATGATGCCGTACGTCTTGGCTTAGGCGGAAGGCCATGACGCCAAGGTAGGATATTTAACGGCTTAGACGTATGGTCATGATGCCGTACAGCTTGGCTTAGGCGAAAGGCCATGACGCCAAGGTAGGATATTTAACGGCTTAGATGTGTGGTCATGATGCCGTACAGCTTGGCTTAGGCGAAAGGCCATGACGCCAATGTAGGATATTTAACGGCTTAGACGTATGGTCGTGACGCCATACATCTTGGCTTAGGCGGAAGGCCATGACGCCAAGGTATGATATTTAACGGCTTAGACGTATGGTCATGACGTCGTACATCTTGGCTTTAGGCAGATGATGCCAACGTAGGATATTTAACGGCTTAGACGTATGGTCATGATGCCGTACAGCTTGGCTTAGGCGAAAGGCCATGACGCCAAGGTAGGATATTTAACGGCTTAGACGTGTGGTCATGATGTCGTACATCTTCGCTTAGGCGGAAGGCCATGACGCCAAGGTAGGATATTTAACGGCTTAGACGTATGGTCATGATGCCGTACAGCTTGGCTTAGGTGAAAGGCCATGACGCCAAGGTAGGATATTTAACGGCTTAGACGTGTGGTCATGATGCCGTACATCTTGGCTTAGGCGGAAGGCCATGACGCCAAGGTAGGATATTTAATGGCTTAGATGTGTGGTCATGATGCCGTACAGCTTGGGTGCCGATAGCTAGAGTTTTGACTTCTTTTGGTTGGCATGCTGGCGACTCATGCTTGGGAACATCTATCATCTCGAGTGCCGAAGGTTAGACATCTTTGACACTCTGGAGGCTCATCGGGCATCTATCGGCGAGGGTGCCGATGACTGAATGTTTAACATATATCGGCTAAGATGCCAGTGGTTGTTGGCTTGAAAGTCAATGATCGAACCTCGACATCTGTCGGCTTGAACGCCGATGGGCATACATTTGGCAACCGCGGAATGTGGTTGAACATCGGTTGGCGCGTACACCGATAGTTGACATCTTGGGGCATTGTTGAACTTCTTTGACCATCTTACAGGCACTGTTGAACATCCATCAGCTTGGGCGCCGATGTATTCCTTCATCTTTGTCATGGAGCATCTATCGGTCTGATTACCGACGCATCTATCATTCACTGAACGCCGGTGGTTAGGCGAACTTCCATCATTCTTCATTGATTCATCATTCATTGTTCATTGCCATATGGGATTCCATCATTTGGATAGTCCCCAACATCAGTAGCAGACATGCAGTGTAAGAGTCTGCGACAAGATGGCCCTTGAAAGGTCAATGTGCCAATTTTATTCATCATTGCCATAAATGATCATTGCCCCTTTAAAAGGGGTGAGCATATCCAGCAACGGCCATGCATGCCGCCATTGGCATTTCATACATTTACCCCTAGAATGGGGAACCACGTGGGTCTTCCATCATTCTCTTGGCATACATTTGTCCCAAGAATGGGATACCATCAATACTTCTCATTGTTTGGCATACATCTGCCCCCGGAATGGGGTACCATCAATATTTCTCATTGTTTGGCATACATCTTCCCCCAGAATGGGGTACCATTTGGAACTTCCATCATCTCATAATCATCATTTTTTATTCCTATTTTTTTCTTCTTTCTTTTTTTTCTTCTTTTTTTTTTGATATGCATCCCCCTCCTTAAAATGGGGTATCATCTGTATCTTCCATCATTTCATCATCTTTCTCATTTCTTTTTTTTTTTGATGTGCATCACCCCTCGAATGGGAGTACCCTCTATATTTGTTATTTCACCATTTTTTATCATCATTTTTTTCTTCACACATGCCCCCGGGATGGGGTATCATCATATCTTTCACCATCTCTTTTTTTTGTTAATACATCTGCCCCCAGAACGAGGCACCATCTGCATCCCTCATCATTCATTTTTTTTAAATCTTTTATGTGTACATCTGCCCCTAGGAAGGGGTATCATTGGCATCCTTTCATCATCATCACCTTTTCTTTTCTTTCTTCTCTTCCCCTCTTTTTTGGCATACATCTGCACCAGAGCGGGGTGTCATATTCTCGTAGCATCACCAGGCTTCTTTGGGGCCGGGAATGTATCCTTGTTGTAGTGGGTGACCCACTCGAACAGGGCCCGAGTCTTTTCCTTAGGAAAGGAGTAGGGTTTAGTCATTTTGCTTCTTAGGGAATGGCCTAGCTCGCCAGTCTTTGCCGACGAAGAGATAGCTGCCTTCTTTGCTTTCTTCCTTCGTTTCTCGAAAGCTTTGAAAATTGGCAATGTGAATATATTTATGCATCAGTTGTTCACTGGCAGGCTTGTTCTTTTGACTTAGGGAGGTAGCGGCCGGGCAATATTTTGTCACAAAGGCCTCAATATCAGCCACAATCTCATTCGGGAGATCAAAGGACTTGACTTCGATGCCAATCAACCTTGTTAATATTTCTATCTTCAGGTTGTGCTTGCATATCTGGACAGCCCCCTCTTGGTTTGGCGGGTGTTGACATCTGGCAGAAAGGTCCTTTCATCTGCGGATATAATCCAGAGTAGGTTCATCAGCCCCTTGTTTAGTCTCATACAGTTCTGCCTTAGTAATTTCTTCCTCGGCAGGTTTCATTTCCCTCATCTGTTCTATTTTGGGATCACCCGTCACCGCCAGAATTGGTGGGTTTGAGTGCAGACCGGGTATATGAAAACTCATTTCATTCAGTTTGCTCTGCAGCACTCCAACTTCTTGCAATCTTTTTTTTATATATAATTTCGTCATCATGGCAAGGCCAAGAATGTTGCTCCCTATCCCGACCTCAGGAGGGGCCGGCAGTGTTCTATTAAAGACGCCAGACGCGCCCAGGTTTTCAGAGATTGACATCTTTGCCCTCATGTCTCAATATGGAGGAGGAGTGGGGTAGCATGCTTCTTCTTTTGGTGGCGGGAGGCGCCCATACTTCTCCCTGGTTTTATCATCATGACGGGAGACCAAAGCTTTGGCTTGCTCTGACCTTGCTGGTATGAAGCATATCGCTTCATCATCTTCTTGAGAGCCTGGCCATTGCACTTTCAAATTTCGGCGGCTTGCTGACGCCTGGTTGTAGTTTCTTAGAAGCATAATGCGCAAGGTATGGTACCTTATAAACATCATAGGTACTGGAATCCCTGGTCCTTTCGGATAGCTTCATTTCAATAATTTTTTTATCATCAGCTTGCCAGCCACATCCGGATGTATAGGCTCCGGGAAGAAGTGTGCCCGCTGTCGGCTGAAGGGGGTTATCATAATTGTTGCATGCAGAGCAGGCATGGCAGGCTGCGTTTGAGACGCAGAGGGCTGAGCTGCCGCTTGCTGTAGAGAAGGTTGACTCGGCGCCTTGCCTTTGTTAGTCTGAGCAGGATGGACCGGAGAGGCCACCCCTATCGAGCTGGAAGTCTGTCCAGCTGGCTCAGCATGCTTGGAGACTGTCATTTGCTTATTTCTTTCATTCAGCTGTTTTCTGAGGGAGTCAATCTCCTGCTGATATCTTTTGAACATCATCTGGATCATGGGATCCAGGGTTGTCGGGATCTGTGTTCCTTTCGATATTTCTTTAGTGGAAACACCCAGAGGGTTGTCTTCTTTTTCTTCAGTCACTACATTGACTGTCATTATCGTGACTCTTCGGGCTTCATCGGCAGCCATTATCTTTTCTTTTGCTGCTCGACTTTTTCTTGTGATAGCACCCAGACGGTGTGCCAATTCAATCAGCTCTTCAGGCCGGTCTGGCAATGTGTTATATTTCTTGGCGACACTGGCCATATTGTAGGTAAAAACCTGTATCTTTCATTTCTGGCTGCGGACTTTCCTCCTGACCTGACTCAGATTATGTGAGGCAGTCGAAGACTGAAATCCTTTCTTCTGCTTCTTCCCTCCTGGGGCTGTCTCTCTTGTATATGGCCTTGTGACCTTTCTTCATAATCATCGGAGCCAGAAGAGGAGACCCCGAACATTGCTTCTTGTAAAGCTTCTTCTTCTTTTTCATGTAGGGTGCCCAAAGCACGAGACAATCTTTGCTGCCCTAGGGAGGAATCCCCTAGACAGTGGAAGTAGTCTTGAACCACCTGGTTCATTTCTTCCTGGCTATCCCTTTGTAGATTTGATCGGGGCAGCAGCCTCTCTTTGATCTTTGGCTGATAAACCAGCCTTGAAATTTGGGAAGCCAAATGCTTCGACTTGGAATATTTGAAGATATCAGCCCATCTGGCGCAGGCCTTCGGTCTCTTTGGAATAGCAGCACAGGCTGGATCTTCCATTCTTCTTTGTTCTTCCTTTGGGCAGTATATATTGTTCCCCCCTTTGTGGTTGATGGCAATAGTATCTTCTCTCCTTCTGCCCCCAGCCCTGGGGTGAATGACAGTAGCATGTTCTTTTCCTTTGCCCCCAGCCCTGGGGTGAATGACAGTAACATCTTCTCTTCTTTCTTCCATCTCCTGACTTTGGCTTCAGGGTGGATAGCAGTGGCACCTTGCTCTTGAGCCGGAATCCAGCTCTGTATCTTCTTCGGCCTCCATATATGTCTATATCTTGCTGGCTTGGGAGCTAGCGGCTTCATCTCATCAGTTTCCCAGTTGGCCATCTTGGTGGCCAAAATTTGGACATTGTTGTCAGTCTGGACGGTCGGGGCAACCCTGTCCGGATGAACGTCTTTGGGAGAGACCATCGAGGTTCACCCTAACATCTCCGGTCATCATCATCTTTCCAGAGTTTGAAAGACGACGGCTTGCAGCAGCATACCGGCTCCTCCGGTTACCTCTTCTCCCTTTTAGGGCAACAGCGGGGACCGTGTCCCTCCTTTGGATATGGTGGACGAAGCAGGCGACGACTATCGAGGCCGTCTTTTCTGGTGAGCTTCCCTTCTCATCAGCAATTTTCATCGGGGCACCTGCAGCAGTGCCTTGTTCTTTGTCAGCAACCTCCAGTAGGTCGATGAAGACGAGGCCCAAGCAGTTGGGCAACCCGACAGTAGGGGGCATAGACCCGAACATCGTGGGCACCGCGAAGTAGCCTTCGCGAACATGAGCATCAACGACCAGCCGGCCGCAGCGGAGGGAGGCGAGTCCACTCATCATTTTAATTCCTGGTAATAGGATTAGCGCACAGTTAGAATTTAAGAGGGGCCGCCGGGCCTCCTATTTTTGGCGTAGAGATGAAGGGAGACTTGGTCCCACCGGGCGTGCCAGACTTGTGGACGCGGATTTTTATTTATTTATCTCATTATATTATTTATTTATATTTTTTATTTGGATTTTTGATTTATTAGGCGTGCCAGTCACATGTGTGACGATTTCATTGTACGCTCGATCTGACTTGGTCAGTCGATTGTGAGTGATCGCGTCTGGACCAGAAGTCCGTCATACCATAAAGGTTATGACGTTAATTACGCCCTTCCTAAGAAGGACAACCCTTGATTAAACGCCAAAAATAGGAGGCCTCGAGAGGCAAACATATATTCATGTGCGCAAATGGAACTTCATACCGGAGCCAGGAAGGCAGGCAAGATAATAACATCAACCATAGAAACAGATGATATCGTTAAGTCAGCGGTTCAAAGGCCGGGCTTAGGGGGGAAGGGAAAATTTCAGTCACAGGCAGACTGGGCCGTGGCCATGATGGGGGTTCAAAGCATCGATCGATATTTCGACAGCATTTCCCCTTAATCTGGATTATGCCCAGGGGGAAATAGACTATCACCCACGGAGTGCCGAGATGAAAGCCGAAGGAGAGAAGTGCTGAACTTCCCGAACCGCATATCTGCCATGGGGCAATGTTTGATATTCCCTGTAGAAGCCGGCGGAACTCATGTAGTGGCAGAGCCCTCCCGAGCTAAAGGGGTAATTCATGAACCCGATGCGGGACGACGGAAAGTGAGCGAACGCTCAATGTTGCGCCCTCGCACGTGGATCGACCTGCGCGGTCAGGTCGCGGGGATCGACCTGCCCGGTCAGGTCGAGGGGTCAAGGGGGCAGCGCCCCTTGTGGGGGTTTCCGGGGGCGGAGCCCCCGGAACAAAATTTGGGTTGAGGGCTCAGTAATAAAATTTGGGGTATGCTATCAATGTAGTTCAAGTGTACATAGGTTCCCGGCGCGAAGGCAGAATGGCCGGGGTTCCCAACGTGCCAACTGGAGAGCTTCTCGGCGCGAAGGCAGAATGGCCAGGGGTGTTCTCGGCCTGGTTGAAAGGAGGAGGAAGAGGCTCTCGGCATGGCTGAAGAGGAGGGGGAGCTCTCGGCGCGCTGACAAGAGGGCCAAGGGGGGGGCTTGCATGAGGGGGCTGAACAGGTTTTGTCTTTTAGCCAAAGGGGAAAGGAGAGGAAGGCCTCTCGGCGGGACAGTTCTCGGCGGTGAATTTTGCACGCCGAGAAGGTGGAGTTGCGGAAAGAATTCAAGGTTTACAGAGCTAAAACAATACTCTGTTTTTGGGATTCCTGAGCTTTCTGGCTGCGATTGAAGCCGGATTTGAAGTGCAGGAGGGGGATTTCATGGATGCTGAGGTTTGATTAGGCAGGGGTTTAATTTCATCAATGAGGGGTTGAATGGAAGAGGATCGGAAAATCCAATCGCTCGGCTGGGTTTTGAGTCGTCATGTGCTGTTGACCCTCATGGGATCGTTTGCTGGCATCTTTGGTCGCCTGGGAGCCAAGAGATGGTCATCTCAGGCCCCAGGGACGACCCTGATGGAACTATCCATATTGGAATCGGATTAGAAACTCTCAGTATCAAGCCATCGAGACAGCTTACTTATTCCTGTAGCAAGGGAATCTCGAACAGGAGATCCGAGCTATTGCCAATATCCGTAGCAGACTATCCCAGAAGCCAAGAGATGGTCTATCTCTGGCCCTGGGGCAAGCCTGGGAGGCTTTATGCAAACGACTACTAACTGCGAGGGATATCGGTATATTTAGAGCTATATTTATTCTACGGAAGACAACTGATCCCTAAGACCCATAAGAGAATTAGATGCGCTTCAGTTGAGCTAAAGATGAAAACATGTAAAGGAAATATATAGCAGCATACGGAGAGATAGCTGGCAGATGTTTCAATCACCCAACGCCCAAACGGGTCATTGAAGCATTTCATATCATTTCAATAGATCACCCCAGAACTCATACCAATCACACGGAGGGAATGAGGGAAAGGGAGATGAATAGACATCGGGACATCCCGGTTACATCCAGAGGAAAATCGAGATAAACTCGGTAGGATTACATGAAGAAGAAAATAAAACCATGGGGGAGGGCGGAGCATTGACTCCTCTCCCTCCCCGGCTGCCCACCTAGAGCTTCTTCTCCTTCTTTCTTTTCTCAGCGGAGGTGGCTCTCTCTCTCTGTTGGTCTCTTCTTTTTTTCAGTGGAGGAGTCTCTCTCGAAGCCCCTCTGTTTCTTTTCTATCGCTTTCTTTTCTCTTTTTGCCCCCGCCTCCTTTTTCTTGTGGGAGAAGTAATGGGTTTTATAGGGCCATGTTCATGGCGATGGCATTCGGCGTGCCTGCAGCACTAGTTCCCGGCGCGCCCATTCGAGGGGTTTCCCGGCCGAGGGGCTCTCGACGCCATCGTTCTGTGCCATGGTGAAGAGCTCTCGGCGCCGTGATCATAAGCCCATTTAAGGCTCTTGGATGCTTTCAACTCTTTCTATCAGTGGGCTCCAACTATCAAAGCCGTTAGCCCTGCTTCTTTACTTGCTAGTCCCTCGAGTCTGTCAGGCGAGGGTGAGATGACATAGTCTTATCAGAATACCTCTGGAGTTTTCATCGGTCAATAGACTACAGTTCTTATCAGTACTACCATCGGAGGGATGGCAACACCGGACATCAGCTTGGCCGTGGAGGGCTTCAGCCGGGTGGCAGCTTCAGTGGCAAATTTTCCATAATCTTGGTTTTGCAGGGATCTCCGGGATCTTCATCTTTGACTCAATCTTCTCTTCGGTCTCATCTTTGTTCTTGATTATATTTCGGGTGTCAACAAGACTTTAAATAAATCATGATCTAAGGACATGGTAAACTAGAGAAAAATCTGAGGTTTCTAGAACCGTGCTCATGCATAAGTTTCATGATTGGGTTAAAAAGATATAATTGTCTGAACATTGTGGTCACGGCAATATGAGTAACGGGTTACTATTCAAACACTATTCATTTTTAAGACTTTTAGTAAATCATGATCTAAGGACAAGGTAAAATAGAGAAAAATCTGAGGTTTCCAGAACCGTGCTCATGCATGAGTTTCATGATTGGGTTAAAACGATATAATTGTCTGAACATGGTGGCTACTAATTACGTGATTTCACTGTTCATGAATTATAGCATGTTCACAGAATCAAGAAGTAAATACATAGATAGACATGGAAAATTTACAGGACTGTAAGATCAAGCTCATGTAATAATTTCTGAGTTTAATTTCATTGATTTTAATTTTTAAACATGGATAAATGTGCAATAAATTAGGATAGGTTAACGACAATTATACTAAACTATATGATGTACGATGAGTACTTGGCGGAGGATCTCCTCAACGCAAGGGTTAGTGTTCCAGATGGGTGTAGCCTAACTTTCCCACTAAGTCAGTTGATATACTCCAAACAGAATGTAGCTAAGCTAAGACAAGTTTAACTAGTATGCATGTTAACCTACGTTAACTACTAGTTTAGCCAAATCTTGAGAACACCTACCTCTTTGATGTAAACACGTAGAAGAGATTAAGAAATAAGGAAAGACCAAACTTCTCTGCCCGATCCAACAATTGGAAGAAGAATGCAAGAAGAAGACCTCCCTTTCTGTACGTTTCTGTAAAACCTCCTCTTCTGCAGGTGGAGACTAACCATACGTAGGCAATAACCTTCTAACATTAGAAGGTTGGGTCTAATTATAGGAAGGAAGAAGAACATAAGGGTCCATGGCTAGAAAAAGAAGCAATTAATGCTTCAATCTATTAGATCGATTGTCGGGAGAAAATCTCCATTGCCAGCACACATACGTTGTTCATGTTTACTTTTCGGTTTGGCAGGTTGCTGGCTAGGAAATAGCGACTGTTTAAACAGTCATGGTTTAGGAAAAAAACGCCCATGCAGATGGTCGTGACTTCTTTTGTGTATATATATTATAATGCCCAAAAGAAATAGCACCCAGGTAAGGGGCGCCATTCACCTTAACTACTGTTACTATTCCCAGTCATGTCAGGTACATTACCTGTTCAGTACCATGCTGGGTATTAAAAGGTGTTATTTTACCTTTATATATATATATATATAATTAGTTGATAAAAGAGGTTTATATACATACTGTGGGTTTAAAACTGTGGGTTGTGGCACTGTGCGTTGGAGAAATCACGCCCATATAAGGAGTCGTTACTTCAAGTGAATAGTAAGTGAATAGTATAGGTGAATAGTCCATAT
Source organism: Amorphophallus konjac (assembly GCA_022559845.1). Taxonomy (NCBI): domain Eukaryota; kingdom Viridiplantae; phylum Streptophyta; class Magnoliopsida; order Alismatales; family Araceae; genus Amorphophallus; species Amorphophallus konjac. The sequence goes on along the minus strand of CM040124.1, from coordinate 282,632,532 downwards.
GGAATAACACCCTTATGTGGAGTCGTTACTTAGAGTCACTATTTCGATGAATAGTAAAGAGTCACTATTTCAATGAATAGTGTCACTTTTCTAAATAAAAGAATTTTTTTGAGACAGATACATGGATAGGTAATCTGGCGGTATACTCATGCACTAGATTAGGTATCATAATTCATAGTTATTAAATTTTTATCATGGATGATTTATATATTAACTGAGAAGTCATGACTATTTAGTCGTGCTTCAAGAAATGGGGCCCTACGGAAGGGGCGCACTATTTGTGTGAATAGTATTTTTGAATAGTGAATGAATAGTAGGTGAATAGTAGTGAATAGTAATTGAATAGTATTTTTAAATAGTAAACTCTATTATGTAAAGGGTGGCATATTTGTATAATGGCCCTCATGGGATGTTCTAACTTCTTATTTAACCTTCTATAGAGTTATCTAGAGTTTTTGTTATTTGAAAAAAAGTATATATATATTAATAAGTTTTTTTCCTCCTTTTTATATGGGGTGCTACACCCTCCCTCACTTAAAAGAATTTGGTCCCCAAATTTAATTGCATAGATGGAGACAAGGAGGGTGATAAATACTTACAGACTAAAATAATTCTAGGAATCTCCTTCTCATAGATTCCTCGGTTTCCCAGGTAGCTTCTTGTTCCAAGCATCGATCCCATTGGATTTTCACCATAGGGATAGTCTTGCTTCTTAAGACTTTTTTTTTGGTCAAAACAATTAGTGGGAGAAAGGGAGAGTGCACCCCTTTCCAGAGGAAAGGAATGTTTCCACTCCACCTTTCATGTCACTAGAAGTACTTTTATTGCATTAAAAGTGAGTAAGTACAATGGTATGGGGGCCATGCCCTTGGAAAACAAGAAAGGTAATAAACTGTACAACTTGAATATGGTAAAGGGAAAAATCAATGACTATATACGCCGGATGCGAACATTAGGAATGTGGGAGGTATCAGCCATGATGTAGCCTCTAGCCATAGGAGGCAGTTCCCTAGAACATGAGAAGACATTATTGCATCCCATCAAGATAGCATAGTTTGCCAGAGCATCCGCAATTTGATTAGCTTCCCTGTATGTATGCACAATGGGAGCTTGTTGCAGTCTGAAAAAATACTGAAGCTTTCTCCACCATGGAAGAAAAGACCAAGGTGGGCTTCTATTATGCTGTAGAAGAGTAATCAAATCTAGTGAATCAGTGTAGATAATAGAGACCGGGATGTTATGTAAATGAGCCAATCTTAAACCATCAAGAAGGGCCCTTCCTTCTGCAACCATGTTGGACCCATGTCCATAATAATGAGAGAAGCCCAATAGCATTTTCCCTTGAACATTTCTGAAACATCCACCTCCCCCAGATATACCTGGATTTCCTTTACTTGCACCATCAACATGAAGAGCAAACCATATCCTTGGAGCAATCCAACAAACTGTGATGCAAGATAAGCTTTTATGATTGACTAACATACCCATTGATTGGAGAATGCTTCTTAGTGGGTTACTAACACCACATTTGAAAGTAATTTGTTTCAAAATTTGTACAGTGTCATCATGTATATGTTCAGCTATCCGAATGTATTTAGTTCTGACCCCTTCATACCTAATGCGGCATCTATACTTCCAAATTTCCCACACAATCATCATAGATATTTTTAGAGATAGAAAACCTTGTGGGCTGTGAATAGAGGACTCATTCAGAATGTTGCAGAGCCGACAGTAAATGGAATTTATTTCCAGATGGGGATTAGCAATTAAAGGCCAAATTTGTTCCAGAAATAAGTAGCTATTTCATTAGCTATAAAAAGATGATCAATGTCTTCAATAGCATGGGAAAATGAGCAGCAATCACACAGGGAAGCAATGTATATACCACTTCTTTGGATCCGATTGTCCACAGGCACAGCATGATTAAGAAGTTTTCAGTAAAATAGTGAAGCATGAAGAGGGAAGTTTTGATACCAAAGTTTAGTAGCAGAGACAGCAATCACCTGCCCTTTGATATAATCATAAGTAGACTTGATGCTAAATTTGCCTGAATTTGTAAAAGTCCATATTGGAATATCATCCCCATCTTGAATAGTATAACTATACGGATCAGTCCGCAGATTGTGATCAGTAATCCCCTCCCAGACCGGATGATGGTGATCAAACAATACAGATTGGACAGAGCAGTTTTCAGACCAAGCATTAATTTGGTAGGATGAATGATCCAGCAGAGGTTTGTCCTTATACCAAGTGTCTTTGAGAAAGTTGGTATTTGCACCATTAAAAATAACCTTACGCATACCTGCCAGGAGGATCACCTTGGCTTTTTCAAAATCTTGAACTTTAATGCCTGCTGGGAAAGGAGTTTTACAATCTGAAAGATCTTTCCCTTGAATGTATTTACTCCTGACAAATTTGGCCCATAATGAGTTACTGTGTAAAGAAGTCCATAGCTGTTTAACATAGGAACATAGTTGAATATCTCCCAATTTACGAATACCCAGACCACCTTCAGGTAAGGGTTTACATACTTTCTCCCATGAAACCCAATGTTTTTTGTGAGCAGTATCAAGCCCTTGCCACAAAAAATAGCACAAATTGTATCAATTTGTTTGTGAATTGAATATGGAATAGTAGTGGCACTGGCTGTGTATATGGGGATGGAGGATAGAACTGATTTGATTAATGTCAGTCTTCCAGCCTGTGAGAGAAATTTACTTTGCCACCCAGCTAATTTTGCATTGATTTTGTCAAGTAAAAACTTGTAATGAGGTGTTTTGATTCTCCCTTTAAAAAGAGGAATTCCTAAGTAATTCATGCTTCCAGTTCTATGCTGATATCCTGTAATCTGATGGATTCTATCAATGGCATGATTTGGCATGTGCTTTGAAACCATGAAAGAACTTTTATGAATATTAATCCTCTGACCTGAAGATCTTTCATACCTTCCCAAGAATTTAATCAAATGTTTAATGGAGGATATACTGCCATTCAAGAATATAATTGAGTAATCTGCATAAAGAATATGAGAGATAGGCATGACCTGTCGAGACAGATGATAATGTTGGCACTATCCAGAATTGAATAAGTGACTAAGACCTCTGCTCAAAACTTCTTCAGCTAAGATAAAGAGGGCAGGGGCTAGTGGATCACCCTGTCTCACCCCTCGAGTGGATTTGAAGAATCCATGCATGTGACCATTAAATGCAACAGTGTACCAGCAATTCATTAAAAGCTGAGCAATAAGAGAAATGAATCTATTAGAAAATCCAAATTTCCTCATAACATTGAGAATAAAGTCCCATTCAATTCGGTCATAGGCTTTAGCCATGTCTAGCTTGATCAGAATATTATGACCTCTGACCGGCCTATCTAATTCCATGAATAAGTCCTTAGCAAGCAGGAAGTTATCAGAAATAGCTCGACCACTGATAAAGCCACTTTGCTGTTCAGAAATAATAGCTGGAAGGATATTATGCAATCTATCACAAATTACTTTGGACACAATTTTGTATATGAAGTTGCATAAACTAATAGGCCTGAAATCCACAAAGGAAGCTGGGTTTTTAACCTTAGGTATCAGACATAGAATGGTAGATGTTGCTCCCTTCGGGAGTCCCCACCCTTGAAAAAAACTTTGAGCAGCAGTTACCACATCATTCCCTACTATATCCCAGTAGTGAGTGAAAAAGTTACCAGTGTATCCATCAGGACCAGGAGAGCTATTGCCAGGAAGTGAAAAAATAGTTCTTTTGATTTCTTCTACAGATGGAATAGCACAGATAACTGTGTTCTGATCCTCAGTAATGAGACTAGGAATAACTGTCAGAAGCTGAGCATCAATATTATGGTCTTCAGATGAGAGGATATTCTTAAAGAAATCAGTTGCACCAGTTAATAAAGTAGCCTGATCTTCCACCCAATTGCCATCTATCTTCAGCCTATGAATATAGTTTCTCTGCCTTCTGATTTTGGTGTAATGATGGAGGAATTGATTATTCCGATCCCCATATGAAAGCCACTGAATTCAGGATTTTTGAAACCAAAAGATTTCTTCCCGATGTAGTGCAAGTCTCAGCTCAGCATTAGCTTTGTGTAGTTTCATTCTGTTTTCTACAGAAGGGTTATCATCATAATTATCTTGAGCTTGAAGTAACTGCATTTCAGTAATTTCCTTAGCTTGATGGTTGTCACCAAACACATCTTTATTCCAAATTTTCAAAGCAGCCTTAAGGTGTTTGAGCTTCTCCTGTAATAAGTAAAAGGGATGACATATCTGCTCATGATTATTCCATTGTTCTTTGACAAAGTCCAAAAAATCAGGATGTGTGTGCCATATATGTTGATATATAAATCTACCAGGAGCAGCTTGTACAGGTTGCATATTCATGAGAAGAGGAGCATGATCAGAAGGACCTCTAACCAAATGCTTAACAGTCAGATTAGAGGGAAAGTTTAACCAGTTAGCATTGTAGAATATTCTGTCAAGCCGGGCTCGAATATGAGAGGTCCCTATTTGGTTGTTGGTCCAAGTGTAAGAAGAACCTGAATAACTAGCATCAATGAGGCCAGTAGCTGCGACAAAGTCTTGAAAATCAGTCATAGCAGTTGAAGAGGACATGATACCACCAAGCTTTTCTTCAGGGGAGATGATGCAATTGAAGTCACCACCAATAGTCCAAGGAATATTCACTTCTGGACTGAATGCCATCAAGGAATCAAAAATTTCCCTACGAACACTAGCACAGCAAGATGCATAAATGGCAGTAAAATACATAAAGATAGAATTGTCCTCCTTGAGAGCAACAGTAATATATTGTGGATGAAGCTCTATAATATCAAGGCAAATATCAGTACTATTAAAAAGCAAAATTCTAGAGGATGCACCATTGTTCCCAAGAACAGACCGAAGGTTGATGCGATGAGCCACATAACTGGCATGACTGAAGTCAATACGAGGGTCAAGAATAGTTGCAATGCATATCTTATGAGTTTTGACAATTTGTGCAAGGCTTCTGACAGTGGCCTTATTACCTATACCCCTAACATTCCATATAAGAGCATAACTAATCATGAACATAAGGACGGAGGATTAGCAGCCAACACCTTGGCTTTAGCTCTAGTCAGTCGACCATCATTAATAAGCTCTCCGGGAATTGCAGAGATTTCAGTTACTTCTTTATGAAGGCCACTGTATGTGCTTTTATTGTTTTGACAAACCATCTGAGAATTTTCTAATGCAGCAAATTCAGATACTTTGTTTGAAATAATTTGGATGTCTTTGATATCCAAGCTTTGGGAGCTGACTACCAAATCAGATTTCTCTTTCACCCCAGAAATGTAAGGATTTTGGGTTGAAGGGAGCTTCTCAGTGAGTGAAGATTCAGTTGTAATACTCTCATGGGATGCTATATATGAAGCATTCTGTTTACTTGAGGCATTATCACAAATATATGAGATGCATGAATTATTTGCTTCATCAACTAATCTAAGGTCACAAATAGCATTATTGTAAACTTTAGAATCAGTGGAGATATCATTGATAATTCCTGTATCATTCCCTTCATCTGCCAAATCCTCCTTCAAATCTGATTCTTCATAGAATTGTTCCAGCGCAAAGAACATGTTGGCCTCATTAATTATCATCTTCGGACTACAAATTTTAGGCAGTCGAGGTCTATATTCCTGACGAATCACCTTATGAGCTTCAAGAGGAACATCATCTTTTAGAGGCAGATGGTGAATCATAGCCTTATTTTGTTTCTTCTTACATTCTTCCTCCAGATGTCCAATTTTATGACAATAAGAGCAGAGGTGCGGAACCCTATGATAGCTAATCGACTGCCAAAAACCACTATCTTCTATCCCAATCCATATCCGATTTTTCCTCTGTGTTGTAATGTCTAATTCAACACATACCAGAGCTTCTGAAGTCTCAGTCATCGCAACAGTAGCATCATTAATCCGCAAGACAGATCCAATGTTACCAGCTATTGAACGCAGCATATCTTCATGATAAAAATTAACTGGTAATGATGGAAATCCAATCCACACAGGGATAGCCGATGGATCCGATACAAAATCAAAATCAGGTGTCCATCTAAAGAATCTGAAGAGGAATCCCTTGATGTATAGATTCTTTTGAAGAAGAATTTTAAAGAAATCATCTTCACACCCTAGACGGATCAATACATGTCTAGCAATCATCTGGCTAAGAATAAAGTCTTACCTTAGATGCATTCGTTGAGAGAGACAGGACTTAATCTCCGGTATAGATGGTCTACCATACGAGCATCTAGCAATGACTGCATTCTGAAGATGCGAATAGGACTTCTAAATATCTTCCTGAGAAAAATATACTGCAGGTTCCCCTTGATCCATAAATGTCGGAGCCTTCATCTGGAAGCATAGGCGCGATCGATGCTATCCCTCCATAAGCGTCTACGCATACGACTTCCGATGGGCTACTCCAACCTCTGAGCATCCGGCAGTGTTTGTTTCAGAAGAGAACTGAGCATCCCCCACCGCACCAGCCATCACCGGCAGGAGGGGGATGCAACGAAGGAACAGAGAAGCGAGGTGGGAAGAAGCAAAATCCGGAGCTTCTCACTCTAGAATTCTAGAGAGAGAGCCTCGTGTTCTTGTGCGATGCTTCTTAAGACTCAGACTTCTCGGTCGAGGATTTTCATTGGCTTCTGCTTATAGGTAAGGTCCTACTGTATCACCAAGTCGGTGTGGTTGATGACGTGGAGAGGGTCGTGCACATACTTCTTCAACATAGAAATATGAAATATATTGTGCACCTCTGATAGTTGTGGAGGCAAGGCGATGCGGTAAGCTACCTTGCCCACTCTCTCTAATACCTCAAATGGACCAATGAACCTCGGTGTAAGCTTTCCCTTAACACCGAATCTTCGGATACCTCGGCCAGGAGATACCTTGAGAAAAACATGGTCTCTAACTTGAAACTCCATATCTCTTCTTCTATTGTCAGCATATGACTTCTGCCTGGACTGTGCTATCTTTAGCCTTTCCCGAATGAGGTGTATATTTTAAGTTGAATCTCTCACCATATCTGGGCCTAGAATTTGCTTTTTGCTGACTTTGTCCCAGCATATTGAAAATCGACAACTTCTGCCATAAAGCGCCTCGAAAGGTGCCATTTGGATACTGGCTTGATAGCTATTGTTATATGCAAACTCGGCTAGGGGTAAGTGGTCATGCCAACTTCCGCCAAAATCTATAATGCATGCTCTTAACATGTCTTCAATAACCTGATTGGTCCTTTCCGTCTGTCCATCTGTCTGGGGATGGAAAGCAGTGCTGAAGTTGAGTTTCGTCCCTAGAGAGTGTTGTAGACTCTTCCAGAAATGAGAGGTGAAGCACGGGTCTCGGTCGGATACGATCGAGATGGGAACTCCATGCAATCTAACTGTCTCCTTAATATAGAGGGCAGTAAGGACATCAATTGACCACCGGCTTTTGATAGGCAAGAAATGAGCCGATTTAGTTAGGCGATCAATAATTACCTAGATTCCATCATGTCCACCTATAGACTTGGGCAAACCCATAATAAAATCCATACCAATGCCTTCCCACTTTCACTTGGGAATATCTAGCGGGTGTAACTTTCCGGTGGGTTTCTGATGTTCCGCCTTCACTTGCTTACATGTTAGGCAATGAGATACGAAGTCCGCTACCTCCCTTTTCATATTAGGCCACCAGAAGGTCCTTATCAAGTCTTGGTACATCTTAGTGGCTCTAGGGTGGATCGTGTACCTCGATCGATGAGCTTCTTCAAGAATCTTCTTCTTCAACTCAGGACAGTCGAGTACACATGTCCTTTCATGGAACAACAGTCTTCCATCGAGTGCCAGCTTGAAATCTGATCTCTCGTCCAGCTTGTCCCTTATCTCCATTGATGCAGGGTCTTCTTCTTATAGCTTCCGAATTTCTGGTAGCAAATCCGAATGTAGACTCATGTGGGCTAGAGTAATACACCCGTCTTGTTCATCAGTGCTAATATTGAGTTTAGAGAATTTCTCTAATAGCTTCCATTCTTGAATCATGCAACTAGCCAATATTACTCTCGGCTTTCGACTGAGGGCATCAACTACAGAATTACCCTTACTGGGATGGTACTGTACAGTGAAGTCGAAATCCTTGAGATACTCGAGCCAACGCCTTTGCCGCATGTTGAGCTCCTTTTGGGAGAATAAATATTTGAGGCTTTTTTGATCGGAGTATACTGTGAATTGTTCTCCGTAGAGTTAGTGTCTCCAGATCTTAAAGGCAAATACCACCGCGGCTAGCTCTAAGTCATGCATCGGGTAGTTCTCTTCATGTTTCTTCAGTTACCGGGAAGAATATGCAATAACTCTTCCATTTTGCATTAATACACACCCGAGGCCAATACCAGAAGTATCGGTATATACCACGTACTTCTCTCCTTTGATTGGCAATGAAAAGACTAGAGTAGTGGTCAAGAGATCCTTCAAAGTTTGGAAACTCTTCTCACAGTCTTTTTTCCACTCATAAGGTATCTCCTTACGAGTCAATCGGGTGAGAGGGACAGCAATTCTTGAGAAGTCCTTGATGAAGCGCTGGTAATAACCAGCTAGCCCCAAGAAGCTTCGAATTTCTGTCGCATTTGTTGGTCGCTCCCAATTCTTCACGGCTTCGACCTTTGACGGGTCCACAGAAATTCCATCCTTCGAAATTATATGGCCCAAAAAGGACACTTCCTCGAGCCAAAACTTGCACTTGCTGAATTTTTCATATAATTCATTTTTCCTCAATATTTGTAAAGCCTTCTTAAGATGTTCTTCATGGTCTTCTTCGGACTTTGAATAAATGAGAATATCATCGATAAAGACCACAATGAACTGATCTAAGTGAGGCCTAAATATGCTATTCATTAACTGTATGAAAGCTGCGGGGGTATTTGTTAGTCCAAAAGGCATAACAGTAAATTCGTAATGCCCATACCTGCTTCAGAATGCAGTTTTATGAATGTCTTCTTCTTTGATCTTCAGTTGGTGATAACCAGAACGAAGATCAATCTTGGAGAAATATTTGGCTCCAGCTATTTGGTCAAACAATTCATCAATCCTCGGTAGTGGGTACTTGTTTTTAATTGTAAGGTTATTTAACTACCGATAGTCGATGCAGAGTCTCATCGATCTGTCCTTCTTCTTGACGAATAGCACAGGTGCACCCCATGGGGAAGTACTCGGCCGGATGAAACCCTTGTTCAATAGCTCCATTAGTTGTTCCTTCAGCTCTTTCAGCTCAGCAGAGGACATTCGGTAAGGTGTCTTGGAAACAGGTCCAGCACCAGGGACAAGGTCGATGGTGAACGACACTTCCCGCTTCGGGGGTAAACAAGGTAATTCTTCTGGAAAGACATCAGAAAAATACTGAACTATACGGATGTCTTCAAGCTTAGGCTCCTCGATGTCCGTGGCGGTTACGAATGCAATGAAAGCCATACATCCTTTGCCTATCAGTTTACCACCTCGGAGAGCTGATATGAAAGGTGATCTCACCCGAGGGCTAATGTATACCAATTCTGGGTAATATCCAAAAGTTACCTTGCCATTTCGACAATCAACAGTTGCTTGCTGTATGGATAACCAATCCGCACCTAGTATGACACCATACACCTCCATATATAGACAAATTAGGTCGACAGGTAAATTATTTCCTTTAACCATAACCTCACAGTTTGGGTAGTGATGTGTGAGGTCAGCCTTGTTCTCGATAGGTGTAGATATGACTAAGTCTAACCATTCGGGTTCTATAGAGAATATAGCAGCAAATTTCTTGGAAATAAAGGAATGTGTTGCTCCAGTATCAAATAAAACCTTGGCATTCTTAGAGAAAATAGTTAGTGTACATTCCACGATTCCTCCTTCTGTTGGTTCCATCTCTTGGAGAGCTTGCAGTCGGCCTTGCTTCTTTGCCGGGAACTTCTCCTCTTTAACGGCTTGTTCGTTCATCAGCGGACAGTTAGGGATCCAATGTTCTCGGCTCCCACAACAGAGATAGGCTCCTAGTTTCCTCCAGCATTCCTCAGTCTTATGGCCAGGTTTATCACAATATTTGCAAATTTCCTTTGTAGGTGCGGGGGCGGTGAAAGGCCTGTCATTCTTCTGAAATTTCTTCCCTTTGGAGGACTCCCCTCCAATGTAAGACCACTTCTTGTTGAATGTTACTTTGAATTTTCCCGGGCTTGTGGCAGGTTCCTTCTTGTTAAGTGTTGCCTTGAAATTTCCTCGGATCCTCTCCGATAATTCAGTGGCGTCCTCGAGCAACTACGCAAGTCGAACTATTTTCGAGTAGACTTGGATGTCCATCGGTGCAAGTAGGGTAATGAAATGGGGCCGAAGCCCGTTAAGGAACCATTTTGCCTTCATTTTCTCCATACACACCAAGTGGAGTGCGTACCTAGATAGTCTTACAAATTGGGCCTCATACTCGGCCACTTTCAAGCCACGTTGCTTCAGCGCGGCAAATTCCGCGGCCTTCTTTTCCTGAATATGGTCGGATAAGTACCTGCTGTTAAAATGCTCGACGAACTCATCCCATGTGCAATGGTCTTCTGACAATGTCGCTTCTATAGCTTCCCACCAACTTCGAGCATCCTGCTCCAGTTGGAAAATAGCCAGCAACACCTTCTCCTCGTCCATGCATTGCATCACTCAAAAAATTCGTTCAATTTCTTTTAACCAGTTTTCGGTATCCTCGGGGTCGAATGATCCCGTGAACCTTGGTGGGTTCATGTTACGGAAACCCCTGTGGAGATCACCCGTTCCACGGTTAGCGCCGCCTTGTGCCACTTGCTGTAGCGCCTGAGTAAGGCCTTGCACGGTGCACTGCATCTCGCGCCATTATGCTCGTTCAGCGGCCATGATCCTACAAAAGAGTTTAAGTGCAATGAATATCGGGTTTTAATAGGAGGTCAAATTTCATTATAGAACTTAACCCATGGCTCTACCCATCTCACCGGGTAAGGTCTAATTCTATCCTTAGACTTTTCTATCCTTGGACTCAGGTTTTACCTAGGAATTAAAATCCTAGGCTCTGATACCACGAAGACTGTTACGTCCCGATCGCGGAAGATACTCGGATCCGTGACGCATCTATATCGATCGTGTCATTCGTGTAAGATCAGAGTGCGCATATTATTGGATAATTCGTTGCTAATTTAAATTTGAACATACACTATAGTCCAAGATGACAAACTGAGTAATACCTCAAACTAATCTCATAAAGCTTCAGTTTTTGACATAATTCAAACTGACTTAAACATAAATGACTAAAATTGTATCATAGGTTACAAGCCTTAACAACAATTAGAACATACACGACATAAGACCTGGAATACAAAGGACTAGACCTAGCTGACGGTACATCCAACTATGACCCTAACACTCGTCACTCAGTATCGGTCCCATCCGAGTTGTGGTCGCTATCCAAGTTTCCTAAAAAATGTTAGAATTATAACTTTATGAGCGAATCGCTCAGTAGGAATTATATCTCAAGTTCTAACAATCTTTAAGTTAATTACAAGTTCATGTGATATAATGATGCATGTAGGATCAAGTAAGAATATCAAGAATTGCAATAAAGAATATCACAAGAATTTCAATAAGATGTATCAATAAAGAATTTTCAAGTAATTTGCAAGTAAGTGCATGAGTATTTCCAAGGACAACGTATTCAACAACGTATTCAAGCAAGTATATTTCAAGAATTTATCATTCGAGTAATTCGAGCAAGTATTTCAAGCTCATGTATATCAAGTTCATGTATTCAAGTAGTACAATGGAATTGGTAATTTTCATTCAATTCATTCAAGCAACGAATTGCCCTTTTTCGGGCTAAACAATTCAAGTCAAGCATGTCAAGTATGTCACGAGAGAGTGAGTGGGAATGTCTCAAGTCAAGTCAAGTCAAGTCAAGCTAGTACTTCGGTGCAATGCCAAACATCGTGGTCAATAAACTCCCATGGGCACAAGTACCTTCGGCTCCTCCTCTTAGGACCAGACTGGGCCCTATACGCACAGCATTTTATATATACTTTTGACATCCACTCTCATTTATATAGCCAATATAGAATTTCAACAAAAAGCATTCATTTGTAGGAATATAAGGTGGATCAATCCGGAATGGAGATCAAGGACAATGGACATGAAAATGATGGATGATAACTTAACCACTTAAGAATGCATGACAAAAATGTAATTTAGGAGTTTATGGGGTTTAGCAATGCCTTTCAGGTTTTTCCTACTAATTATAGGTTACCATAACAGTACAACCGGTTCACAGATTTTGTAACCAAACATAACACGCTATGTAATTAACAAAGTCTAATCATTGGCTATGTGTTTAGTAAGGTTTGGCAGGATATGAATTTACCAAGCTCTATAATCAAGTTCTACAAGCTGTTTATCAAACAGTTTTAATAGGATGAGTAATTGACGGGTATCATGTTTAACATGTAATCAGATTAACAGGTTTAACAGGTAACAGGTTTATTGGGCTAAATACCATCATTTAACGGCTTAAACAGGATCAGTGAGGCTTAAACTTCACCCAGGGAAATGGCACCCTAGACTGGGGCGCACCAATAGAAATTGGCGCCCCAGACAGTGGAGCATCATTCAAGGGGCTCCTATAGACTGATTTCACTATTCATCTACTATTCATCGTGCAAATTTTTACTAAATCCAGAAATGAAGATATGGTTAGATTAAGAAAAATCTCAAGGTTCCAAAACAATGCTTCTTATAGAAATATTAGGGTCTAGGGTCAATGATTTTGATTTTTAAACACTGGGTAAATTTTGTAAATCAGGGAACAGGACAAACAAAGAAATGGCACCTGCATATGCTGCCATTTCATTAGAATGGGGTGCCCTGGTAGGGCGGCGCCCTATTCATATATATATTATTTTTTTTTTTATTGGCGCCCCTGACTCGGGCGCCCTCTAAGAAATGGCGCCCCAGTCAAGGGTGCCCTATTCTCAGGGCAGTATGAGTCAAGGGTTACTATTTTAACACTATTCATTCTTAAGACTTTCAGCAAATCATGATCTAAGGAGATGGTAAAATAGAGAAAAATCTGAGGTTTCCAGAACCGTGCTCATGCATGAGTTTCATGATTGGCTTAAAAAGATATAATTGTCTGAACATAGTGGTCACGGTAGTATGAGTCACGGGTTACTATTCAAATACTATTCATTTTTAAGACTTTCAGTAAATCATGATCTAAGGACATGGTAAAATAGACAAAAATCTGAGGTTTCCAGAACCGTGCTCATGCATGAGTTTCATGATTGGGTTAAAAAGATATAATTGTCTAAACATGGTGGTCAGGGCAGTATGAGTCATGGGTTACTATTCAAACACTATTCATTTTTAAGACTTTTAATAAATCATGATCTAAGGATATGGTAAAATAGAGAAAAAATCTGAGGTTTCCAGAACCGTGCTCATGCATGAGTTTCATGATTGGGTTAAAAAAGATATAATTGTCTGAACATGGTGGCTACTAATTACGTGATTTCACTGTTCACGAATTACAACATGTTCACAGAATCAGGAATTAAATGCATAGATAGATATGAAAAATTTGCAGAAATGTAAGATCAAGCTCATGCAATAATTTTTGAGTTTAATTTCATTGATTTTAATTTTTAAACATGGATCAATGTGAAGAAATTAGGACAGGTTAATGACAATTATACTAAACTGTATGATGTACCAGGAGTACTTAGCGGAGGATCTCCTCAACGCAAGGGTTAGTGTTCCAGATGGGTGTAGCCTAACTTTCCCACTAAATCTGTTGATATACTCTAGACATAATGTAGCTAAGCTAAGACAAGTTTAACTAGCATGCATGTTAACCTACGTTAACTACTAGTTTAGCCAAATCTTGAGAACACCTACCTCTTTGATGTAAACACGTAGAAGAGATGAAGAAATAATGAAAGACCAAACTTCTCTGCCCGATCCAATAGCAGGAAGAAGACCTCCCTTCCTATACGTTTCTGTAAAACCTCCTCTTCTGCAGGTGGAGACTAACCATACGTAGGCAATAACCTTCTAACATTAGAAGGTTGGGTCTAATTATAGAAAGGAAGAAGAACATAAGGGTCCATGGCTGGGAAAAGAAGAAATTAATGCTTCAATCTAAAAGATCTATTGTCGGGAGAAAATCTCCATTGCCAGCACACATACGTTGTTCATGTTTACTTTTCAGTTTTGCAGGTTGCTCGCAAGGAAATAGCGACTGTTTAAACAGTCATGGTTTAGGAAAAAAAGGCCCATGCAGATGGTTGTGACTTCTTTTATGTATATATATTATAATGCCCAAAAGAAATAGCGCCCAGGTAAGGGGCGCCATTCACCTTAACTACTGTTACTATTCCCAGTCATGCCGGGTACATTACCTGTTCAGTACCATGTTGGGTTATAAAAGGTGTTATTTTACCTTTATATATATATATATAATTGGTTGGTAAAAGAGGTTTATATACATATTGTGGGTTTAAAACTGTGGGTTGTGGCACTGTGCGTTGGGGAAATCACGCCCATATAAGGAGTCATTACTTCAAGTGAATAGTAAGTGAATAGTATAGGTGAATAGTCCATATGAAATAACGCCCTTATGTGGAGTCGTTACTTAGAGTCACTATTTTGATGAATAGTAGAGTCACTATTTCAATGAATAGTGTCACTTTTCCAAATAAAAGAATTTTTTTGAGACACATACGTGGGTAGGTAGTGAAAAATATAAGGAATCTAGCGGTGTGCTCATGCATTAGATTAGGTATCATGATTCATAGTTATTAAATTTTTATCATGAATGATTTATATATTAATCGAGAAGTCACGACGTATTCAGTCGTGCTTCAAGAAATGGGGCCCTAGGGAAGGGGCGCACTATTTGTGTGAATAGTATTTTTGAATAGTGAATGAATAGTAGGTAAATAGTAGTGAATAGTAATTGAATAGTATTTTTAAATAGTAAACTCTATTACGTAAAGGGTGGCATATTTGTATAATGGCCCTTATGGGATGTTCTAACTTCTTGTTTAACCTTCCTATAGAGTTATCAATAGTTTTTGTTATTTGGGAAAAAGTATATATATATTAATAAATTTTTTTTCTCATTTTTATACGAGGTGCTACATAAAGTCTCAGATGACTTCATCAAATTAAGCGCTCTCCAATAGCAGATAAGAGATAATCAATTAGCAAATGCAGAATGACTACCTCACCGTATTTCAGCTAGATACAATATCAAATGCTAAGTATGCACAGAGACCGACTGCTCTATCAAGCAGACAACTTTCTCTGTGAAGGAAGTAAAGAGAGCAGATATGAGCAATGCTATGCACACTCACAAAACAAATAACGCTATAGCAGAATAAATGAATCAAGTAAGACAAACATCAAACATATAGCGCTCATGAAACATCTGGGAAAGGTGGTAGAGGATATGGAATAGCGCACAAAGCAAACCACGATAGATAGGATATTTTTAAGTGGTTCGGCCAGACCCTCAATCTGCCTACGTTCACACCTCACTCCAACAAGAATGAGGCTTCCCTTGCAAATGCAAGAAGCAGACTCAGTCTGCAAACAACCGCTACCAAACAACTTGCTCTGAGGCAAACAAATCTCTCACACCGATCCTACAACCCACAGGATCTGAACCCTGACCTTACAGCGCACAAGATCAGAACCGGAGGATCAATCCTCCCTTCCTCCAAACCGGAGGGAACCCACGAGCAACTTCCCGTTACTCGCAACCGGAGACTATGTCTCCCTTCTCCTGAATCCACATGAGGGACCCGTGAGTGACCCTCAATCACCCACAACCAGAGACTCAAGTCTCTCTTCCTATGAATCCACAGAGGGCAAATCAGAGATACACTCTCCCTTCTCTTGAAAACCCAGGAGGGACCCCGAACTCCAAACAGAGTATCGGAAGAACACACTAAGCAGGTGAAGAGATCAAATAAAAAGGCAAAAGTAGAAAGAAAAACAAATGTAGCTCCGAGGAGCAAGACTGTTCAGGATTTGATCCTAGAACAGATAACCATAGATTTTCACATTAAGGACCGGCTACTTAAATCTCGACCTCTCTCTCTCTCCTTCTCTTAGTCTTGACCTCTCTCTCTTCTTTTCTTCCTCAGATCTCTTTTCTTTTCATTTCTGCTTATCACTATCAGCTCTCCCTTCTTCTTCTTCCTCTGGCTCTCTTTTCTGGCGACTATTGCTTCTATTTTTACTCTTTCTTCTGCTCACTCCTTTTTCTTCCTTTCTTGCGTCGCTCGCTGCTTCTGGAGGAGGAAGACCCCTTTTTATAGAACAGGGGCTCCGTGGACACTTTTTCGATAAGTGTTTTGATTCAATAGTTTTATCATTGGGCCACGTGGTAGAAGAGAGAATATACCTTCAATGATTGAGCCTTAGCTCACGTGCCCAAACATGTGCTCACTAGAATCCATGAGCCATTTCGTGCCAATCTGGGATCACGTGCCTAGTATTAGTTCGAGGACACATGTTTTGAGTTGCTATTGTCCAGGTGTTCGCTAAAATGCATGTCAGTTGTTACTCTTTTAATTTGTTCAGCTGCTCTGACTTTAGCACAAACACTTCATTACTAGCTTCGACCTTGTAGCATGGTTCTCTATAGTTGCACAGACCTTATCTGACATGAAGTAAAAATGTGCACCGACCTTATCTGCTATAAATGAGATGTGCACAGACTTGTAGTGTAAAGCTTCTACTGCTTTGGCCTTGTGCATTGAGAATATGCACCGACCTTATGTTTCACATGTGCTGCCATGTACACCGACCTTGTGCCTTTGAGATCAAAACATGCACCGACCTTGTGTAGTCACTCAACAGTAGTTGCACCGACCTTAGTTCTGCATTTACCTGATGTGCACTGACTTTATACTTCACTTAGGCAACTAGCATTGACCTTACTTTATGAGCTATACTGACTTGTTTGCTGAGTAGGTAGAGGTGCACCGACCTTGTTTGCCAAATACCAAAAGGTCCACTGACATGTGAGAAGGTGTAAAAAGTGATAGCATCGACCTTTCTTTTGCCATAGCTGAGGTTGCTTCGACCATGGTTCTTCATCCTGAAATGTGCATCGACCTTGGCGTGCACTTGTTGCAATGTGCACCGACCTTGGTGTTTATTGAAGAGAGGGTTGCACCGACCTTGCAGTGCAGCAGCGACAATATGCATCAACCTTCCTTTCTGATTGGAGAACGTTGCACCGACCTCTCTTCTTGAATTCACAAAGGTGCATCGACCTTGTAACTGACTAAGGCATATATGCACTGACCTTCAATATGCATACAATCTAAATGTGCACCGACTTTGTTAGTGTTAGCGAAAGGTTTGCTTGGACCTTGGCTCGCTTGTGCACCGACTTCGTTAGTGACTGCATCGACCTTCTTTAGTCCCCAGTTAACTAGCATCGACCTGACCCTTTCCTCCAGAGGTGATTTGGCCTTGCTTCCTGTCGGAGTCGACTTCCAGAGTCGACATTCTTTGACGTTGGTTCTGTCATAGTAACTCCTCAAACTGTTACCAGCTGGAGTCGACTCTCAGTGTCGACACTTTCTTCATGACTTTTTCTTTGATGTTTTCTACTGACTTTTTAATGTTTCTTTAGAACCTGTTCCCACAGATATCAACACATATACTCCTATATATATATAATGAGGTCATGATTAACTTTGACAGATGTAACAATGTCAATGCAACACATATGACTTCATGCTGAGATGACTCATAATGTTTGGCATCATCAAAACCACAGGGTTACAACAATATGCCCCTTTTTGATGATGGCAACACTATGAGTCACACAATCATCAGTGCAGTACAGATGCATACAGACTCAATGGAATACTTCTCCCCCTTTGATGTCATCAAAAAAGGAAGAAACATTAAACTGAGCATGTAAACTATTCTCCCCCTTGAAACAAATTATGCACAATAATGTTCTCTCAAGAACTCTCCCCCTGAATGAAAGAACTTATCACTCTGATCTAATGAACTCCCCTTGTTCAGAAGAGTGAACCAGTAGCGTAAGCACTAGAGATAATGAGCTCAAGCAAATGTGAGGACAGCTGAAGGACAGTCTATTTAGGTTGTCAGCAAAAACACAGGCATCCATACACAATCAGACATACGAATTGAATGTGCAGTGTGGTGAAAACAGATAGCAGAGCAAACTGAGTTCAACTGGATTTCCAAAGGTTTAAGAGGGGTTTTCAATGGGATATCAATTTCATAAATCAAGAGTCTTTTATTATAAAGGCTTATGAATGAATCTTTATTGACCAAGCTGATTTAAAAAATGATGTATACGCAGTTTGAAAATAGAAAATCTATACTCATATCTGAAATCACATTTTAATACAACTGAACCAAGTACTCATAAGATAGACTTGCTTAACATTCTTTTATCTTACTTACTCAAAGTTCAATGACCCTTTTTAGGAATTACATGAAGGAGTATTGAGGTTAAACAAACATTCGATTTTCTCTAAGGTTGAAGCAATTTTTAGAAATTTCATTTGAAACAAGATTCAATTATTGCATTTGTTCAACAAATTTTTTATATGCAATTATCAGGAGCAATTAAATTTAGTACACCCTTGTAACTAGAGGATACACGTTATTTAGATGCCAGTATCCCTAAGCACTTGGAATGACTAACTGTCATGCTTCATAGGAATACAGATAGCATTTACACCTCATGACATACCTCAACTCATTTCTTGATGAGTGAGATGTATTTCTTAGTATGCAAGCCATTGCTCTGCCAAATTTCAATTATTTTTCAGCAGAGTTAACTATGACACTTCATGACTCAGCCCTTCGGACATGGTTTCTCAGTGACCAAAGTCATTGCTCTGACAGCTTTTGACCCTTAGACATTTCAGAAGAAATCAGATGTTTAAAGACAATACTTACTATATGTACCTCAACCAATGAAAGCCATGATTTTGGAGTTTTCAGATTTTAGAAGATCTTGTATGAAAATGCATGTGACAGTCAGTTAAGTTTTATTAAAAGAGTGATCCAGATATTTTCAAGTCTTTCACAACTAAACTCAGAAATACATTAAACTTAAACCAACTCAATCTTTTAGACATTCATAATCATGTATAATAGAAGATTCTTTATTGAGGAGATTTTCAGATTTATGGTCATGATATGCAGATTGAAAATTTCTCAATAGTTGGTCAAGGAAGTTTGAGAGCAGCTAACAATCAATAGAAGCAACAGCAAGAGCATGCATTATATGTGAGAACCACTTGAAGTTCATGCATGTAGCCAAGATGGTCAGGCTTCATGGAGGATATGAGTAAAGTCTTTTCAAGACAATCCAGAATTTTCAAGTGAGGCTCCCTTTCAGTAAATGCAGAAGCAGCCGACCGTGGCTTTCAAGGCCATGTAAGTGAAATACTCAGAAGATTTTAACAAAGATATTTGTGAAATTCACAATAGCTGAGATCAAGTGAGAACCCAAGGATCAGAACAACTATGTAGGCCTTAGATCAATCACAGCAACACGGGACCTTACACAAACAGATCATAGCCAAAATAGCACAGACTAAAACAAGGAGCATCGGTTGACCGAAGTGAGCAGTTAGGTCGACCGAGATAGACAGAGTGTGAGTGAGGAAATAGATATTTAAACACCAATTTAAAAAACCTACAAATGCTCCCCCTGAATGTATGCATGGGCTATCTAGTGAGAGGTATGTCTGGATCAATAAGTAGTATGCACGAATGCGGACAGTGATCAGACTATATTATGCATATGAGCAACCTAATGCACATAAACAATCTTCAGATTGCACGAGTTCCTCTTATGAATGTGCATTGCATGTCAAGTACCACTTTTTGCATTTTCAACATGAATATGAATGATGTGCAATCAGTTTTAAATTTCAGAGTATGCATGGGGATAATGTTTATTCATGCAATGGACACAATATGGCCTTGTTTAACTCCCTCTTTCTATATGCAACTATTAACTGGACTCTGAATGCAACATATGCAGAACATTAAACCATAAGAAAATATGCTCATGAAGGTCTAGACTGCTCTATGTGTGAATTTTTTGACCAATGGTACTGGGTAGAGGACTTGGTCTAAAGACCATCTCATACATAGTAAGAACTTCCAGACAGATTACATCTTCCCTTTAGTAACTTACCATTTGATATACCATGTGAGGTCTTGCATGACAAAAAATGCAAATGCAGATTTTAAATGACAATATCTAAGCACATATGAATGCATGTGAACATCTTATGCATGAGACAACATGCAGGCATCAAGTTCACTCAATTCAGATTTTTGGAAATGCAATTAATTTTTCAGTCTAGTATTTACACAGACAGTTCAACATATGCATTGAGAGACATGAAGATGCAAGTGAAGACATGCATGAAATAGATCAGACATGATATGCAGCTCTCTAAACAAAATTATAGAAAGTTAGAATAACCAAACCTGTGAAGATGTAGCAAATGGGGCTTTTACCATACTTGGGTGCCTTGGTTTATTGAACCCCTTTTTATTCTCCATCCCCAAGGCACTCCTGCAAAATAGTTTCTCATTTAGCGTGTTTTGGTACCCAAGAGTTCTTGGGTCCTGTACTGTAAGTAGCACCTCTGAAGGGTGCTCTCCACATCTTTTGGGCTATCATATCATCAAACATCATTGAAGAACAATTATTCATAGGGTGCCCAATCTGCCAGCAGTAATGACATGAACTAACAGGTTTTGTGTACTTTTTGTGCGTAAAAGGATTAGCATTGAATTTCTGGTTATAGTTAAACCTGTGATCATGTTTCCTATGAAACACTTTCCTTTCTTTAGGATGCCAACAGTCCTTGACTGTATGGCCATCCTTCCCACAATTGTAACAGACAATGTGCTTACCCTTAGAACCCAAAGCAAAAGCATTTTTCTGTGCAGGGAAGTTACCAGATTTAGGATGAGATTCCCTTCTAAACCAGCAGTTAGAGGCTCGGTGGCCTGATCTTCCACATTCAAATCATGCATTGAGTTTTTCTTTAATAACAGATTCGTTTCTACCAAAAACATTTTGATTTGTAGGAAATTTGATGGATTTAGAATTAAATCCTCTCCCATGGACATGGCAACAGTGCGCAGCAAGATGTCCTAATTTTCCACATCGAAAACAATGAGTTCTCTTTTGCTTAAATACATGATTTCTATCATGAGAATTACTAGCATGCTTTGCACTTGCATTCAAATCATCTTTCTTCATTGCAAAATAATTATTCATGCAATGACCATACAAGCCACAATAATGACATGACATGATTTTCTTATGTGCATGTGTGTGCATGGATGAATTTTGAACACCAGGCAGTGAAGTGGCAGGAACCTGTTTGTTCTTTTATTTTTCAATTGGTTTTAAAGCTTTCTGAGTCGTAAACTAAAGAACATGTGAGTTTTGAGAACTGTGAGAAGCAGAACTAGAAACAAAGGATGTTTGAATCTTATTTTCAAAACTCTTTTTATTTATAGGGTTATAGCCCAACCCCTCCTTCTGAAAGTTGACCTTTGTTCCTAGCAATTTGTTCAGATTATCTTGCCCACTAACAAATTTAGACAAAGAACTTTTCAAATCCTGAATCTCATTTTCTAGAGATGCAATGTGTATTTCATAACTTGCGATCTCTTGTTCACTGCAATTAACAGCTTCATTCAATACTTTGTTAGCCGTTTTGTATTCTTCGATCTCCTTTCTAAGCTCATCAATTTTTTCAGATTCGTGTGTACAGACGGTTTTCCCTTTTTCCAAAGTGAGAAGCCTTTCAGATATAGCAGTGTTCAGCTGTTTTAACTTCTCATTTTCTTCCTTAAATTTATCATTTTGAATTAACTCATTTATTAGAACCTGATCCTCTAAGTTAATTTCATGCTTTCTTCTAGTTTCAAATTCCTTCAGATCTCTATGCTGTTTTTCAACATTTTTCTGTAACTCCATGTTTACAGACTTGATAGCATCAAATTTTTCAGCAATCAGATTCTTCTCTTGTTTGAGTTTCTCAAATTTTTCTTCATTTTCTTTAACAAATTTTCTAAGAGATTCATTTTCAGATTTCAGCTTGTTTAGATCTGTGTTAACATGTTCAAGATCCTTCAGCAATTTTTCATTCTGAACATGATTGCTAATGAGAATCTGATCATCATTAGTTGAGCTAAGTTTTTCTTCAAGTTCAGAAATCTCATTTGGAAGTTCTTGATTTTCATTCTTTAACAATCCAATTTGTTTCTTAAGCACTTGGATATCAGATAAACAAGCATCATGCATTTGTTTCAAGTTTAAATAGTTTTCACATGAAGAATTAGAACTATTCAAGCTAATAGTGTTTTTCAATGTTTTGTGTTGTTTTCTTAACATCTCATGTGACTCCAATAAATCAGCACATGCATCCTGCCAGTCATCTAGAGAGAATTTTTCAAGGGGGTTTACCTAATCATCCTCCTCCTCTTCATTCTGGTTGCTGCTATGATCACTGCCTTTAGCCATCAAGCATCGGTCTTCATTTCCACGGCAAGCCGTCTTTAGTTTGTTCAGGATGTCCTTAGCTGACATGCAATCATGAAAGCAAGAATGGAAGGCCTTGTCAGTAGCTACTTTCATTAAATCCAAAACTTTCTGATTTTCTCCATTCCTTGATCTGTGACTGTCAGTCCATTTGAACCTTTTCTTTGGTAATCTGTGAGGACCTTGTGAAATTAACTTCCACAGATCAGGATCAATCAGTTTAACATAGCTATGCAGACTACTAAACCACGAATTAAAATTAGAGCCATTGAAAACTGGTGGATGAGCCATGGAAATCAGTTCAAGAGTAATTCAAGTAATAGACTAAGCACAAATAGAAATGCACCTAAAAATAGGATAGCAGGATCCTCTGCAGATTGTTGGATCTAATGAATCAGAGACCCGCTCTAATACCAATTGTTGGAATATATGACTGCAAGACACGGATTCAGAGGGGGGGTGAACGAATCCCCTTTAAAAAAATATTGCGGAATTAAAGTCTCAGATGACTTCATCAAATTAAGTGCTCTCCAATAGTAGATAAGAGATAATCAATTAGCAAATGCAGAATGACTACCTCACCGTATTTCAGCTAGATACAATATCAAATGCTAAGTATGCACACAGATCGACTGCTCTATCAAGCAGACAACTATCTCGGTGAAGGAAGTAAAGAGAACAGATAGGAGCAATGCTATGCACACTCACAAAACAAATAATGCTATATCAGAATAAATGAATCAAGTAAGACAAACATCAAACATATAGTGCTCATGAAACATCCTGCAAAAGGTGGTAGAGGATATGGAATAGCGCAAAAATCAAACCACGATAGACAGGATATTTTTAGGTGGTTCGGCCAGACCCACAGTCTGCCTACGTCCACCCCTCACTCCAACAAGAATGAGGCTTCCCTTGCAAACGCAAGAAGCAGACTCAGTCTGCAAACAACCGCTGCCAAACAACTTGCTCTGAGGGAAACAAATCCCTCACACCAATCCTGCAACCCATAGGATCTGAACCCTGACCTTGCATCCCACAAGATCAGAACCGGAGGACCAATCCTCCCTTCCTCCAAACCGGAGGGAACCCAGGAGCAACTTCCCGTTACTCACAACTGTAGACTATGTCTCCCTTCTTCTGAATCCATAGGAAGGACCCGTGAGTGACCCTCAGTCACTCACAACCAGAGAGTCAAGTCTCTCTTCCTCTGAATCCACAGAGGGCAAACCGAAGATACACTCTCCCTTCTCCTGAAAACCCAGGAGGGACCCCGAACTCCAAAAAGAGTATTGGAAGAACACACTAAGCAAGTGAAGAGAACAAATAAAAAGGCAAAAGCAGAAAGTAAAACAAATGTAGCTCCGAGGAGCAGGACAGTTCAGGATTTGATCCTGGAACAGATAACTACATATTTTCACATTAAGGACTAGCTACTTCAATCTCGACCACTCTCTCTCTTCTTCTCTTAGTCTTGACCTCTCTCTCTTCTTTTCATCCTCAGATCTCTTTTCTTTTCATTTCTACTTATCACTATCAGCTCTCCCTTCTTCTTCTTCTTCTGGCTCTCTTCTCTGGCGGCTGCTGCTTCTATTTTTACTCTTTCTTCTGCTCACTCCTTTTTCTTCCTTTCTTGCGTCGCTCACTACTTTTGGAGGAGGAAGACCCCTTTTTATAGAACAGGGGATTCGTGGACACTTTTTGGATAAGTGTTTTGATTCCATAGTCTTATCATTGGGCCACGTGACAGAAGAGAGAATATAGCTTCAATGATTGAGCCTTAGCTCACATGCCCAAACATGTGCTCACTAGGGTCCATGAGCCATTTCGTGCCAATCTGGGATCACGTGCCTAGTATTAGTTCGAGGACACATGTTTTGAGTTGCTGGTGTCCAGGTGTTCGCTAAAATGCATGTCAGTTGTTACTCTTTTAATTTGTTCAGCTGCTCTGACTTTAGCACAAACACTTCGTTACTAGCTTCGACCTTGTAGCATGGTTCTCTATAGTTGCACAGACCTTATCTGACATGAAGCAAAAACGTGCACTGACCTTATCTACTATAAATGAGGTGCACAGACTTGTAGTGTAAAGCTTCTACTACTTTGGCCTTGTGCATTGAAAATATGCATCGACCTTGTGTTTTACATGTGATGCCATGTGCACCGACCTTGTGCCTTTGAGATCAAAATCTGCACCGACCTTGTGTAGTCACTCAACAGTAGTTGCACCGACCTTAGTTCTGCATTTACCTGATGTGCGCTGACTTTATACTTCACTTAGGCAACTAGCATCGACCTTACTTTAGGTGTTGTACCAACTTGTTTGCTGAGTAGGTAGAGGTGCACCGACCTTGTTTGCTAAATACCAAAAGGTCCACTGACCTGTGAGAAGGTGTGAACAGTGATAGCATCGACCTTTCTTTTGCCATAGCTAAGGTTGCTTCGACCTTGGTTCTTCATGCTGAAATGTGCACCGACCTTGGCGTGCACTTGTTGCAATGTGCACCGACCTTGGTGTGTGCTAGCTAGATGTGCACCGACCTTGGTGTTTGTTGAAGAGAGGGTTGCACCGACCTTGCAGTGCAGCAGCGACAATATGCATCGACCTTCCTTTCTGATTGGAGAAGGTTGCACCGACCTCTCTTCTTGAAATCACAAAGGTCCATAGAACTTGTAACTGACTAAGGCATATTTGCACTGACCTTCAATATGCATACAATCCAAATGAGCACCGACTTCGTTAGTGTTAGCGAAAGGTTTGCTCGGACCTTGGCTCGCATGTGCACCGACTTTGTTAGTGACTGCATCGACCTTCTTTAGTCCCTAGTAAACTAGCATCGACCTGACCCTTTCTTCCAGAGGTGATTTGGCCTTGCTTTGTGCTGGAGTCGACTTCCAGAGTCGACATTCTTTGACGCTGGTTCTGTCACAGTAACTCCTCAAACTGTTATCAGCTGGAGTCGACTCTCAGTGTCAACACTTTCTTCATGACTTTTTCTTTGATATTTTCTACTGACTTTTCAATGTTTCTTCAGAACCTGTTCCCACAAAGATCAACACATATACTCATATATATATATATATATTGAGGTCATGATTAACTTTGACAGTTGTAACAATGTCAATGCAACACATATGACTTCATGCTGAGATGACTCATAATGGTTGGCATCATCAAAACCACAGCGATACAACATGCACTCGGCCGAGTAAAGAAGAGAAAAGACTTTTGATGCATGCCCATGGCATGGCCGAAGCAGAAACGGTGTTTTACCAAGAGAGGCTAGTTAAGGATACCGTGAAGTGTGTGGAGTGCCCAGCTAAGGGTTGCCCTTAACAAGCGGGAAGGGAATGTCGAACTCCCAGCGCGGGATTCTTAATAACCAGATGTACTGTAAAAGCAAGTCTAAAGACTCTTTTCTAAAATTCAATAAAGATAAAGACCTAGGATAAAGGCTAAAATACCACTCTTAATCATATTAAGAAGCACTTCATTTTGAAAACCGTGCATGAGGAATGATGAAATCAAGAATGCAAATATTACGTAAAAATGTTACCTTGCAACCTTGTGAAGCAATAGCCTCCGGAGGCGATCTTCATCATCATGAGATTTATCCTCAAGTGGCAGATAAAAGGATTGGAAGCCAAGGTTTGAAGTGGCTCAACAAGAATGAGTGGTACCAAGACCAGACTCAGACGAATGAGGATAAAAGGAAAAGAGGCGAGGGCTAGAACTCCCTCACTAAGGTGCGGAGACCTTGATCACAAGGAACAGTGTACAGAAGAAACGAAAAATCAAGAGGAGGAGTGAGGACTGAAGCCTCGGAAGGAGTGGGAGAACGGGTAGATGCCCAATGCAATGGATGTGGAAGAAGTCGGGTCGGACCCGGGATCAGGAGGGATTAAGAGGAGGAATTGGTAAATGGAGAGAGGAGGATCCGGAGGCAAAGGGGGAGAATCATGGTAGAAGGAATCCAGAGGTTCCAGAGGAGGAAAATCTCGAGGGACGTGATGCCATGGGAGGAAATATGGGAAGAGATGATTTAAAAGGAAGAATAAAATGAAGGACGCGATGTCCTGGAGGAGTAAGAGGATGAATCAGAAGAAATAGAGAAGGTCTGGAGACTCCGGAGGGATAGGGATGTGATGCCCTGGGAGGAAGGATAGAATATCTGGGGATTCCAGAGGAAAACAAAGAGAAGGGATGTGATGCCCTAGGAAGAGAGAGAGAGAGGATCCGTGGGATCTGGAGGAAAAAAATGAAAAGGGGCGCAATGCCCTAGGAGAATAAGAGAAAGATCTGGAGGTTTCGGCGGATGAGGATGGAAAGGGGCGCGATGCCCTGAAAGAATGATGGAGGGGGCGCGATGCCCTAGAAAGATAGATAATGAGTCCGGAGGATCCGGAGAAAGAAGATGCAAAGGGGCGCGATGCCTTGGGAGGAGAGAGAGAGAATCCAGAGGTTCCGGAGGAAGAAAGTAGAAAGGGGCGCGATGCCGGGGAAAGAATAATGGAGGAGGCGCGATGCCCTGTAAGGATAGATAAAGAGTCTAGAGAGTCCAGAGGAAGAAGATACCGTGGGATGCGATGCCCAAGGAAAAGAGGGAAAGAACACGAAAATTCCGGGGACAAAGGTAAATCGGAAGAAGAAGGATCCGGACACCTAGGGAGATGGGGAAGATACGGGTCCAGAAACCCGAGAAAGAAGGAATGCAAATGAATGTAATGCAATGAATGCAATGGGTGCGTGAAATGTATGATATGCAAAGAGTGCAAAGAATGCATGGAATGAGAGGATGAGATCCTCTTCCTCACCCATGGAGTGGCCCATGAAGAAAAGTCAATGGCGAATGGAAATGTGGATGGAAGAGAGTAAATAGTGAATGGGTTGGTAGAAGGCCCTTCGTCAAAAGAATGCCCACCCCTCCATGGCAAGCAAAGTGCCCGGCCAAACGGCTCATGAAGTGGACTCAACGCCCGGGTGCTCTCATTGAGAGTAGAATGTGTGACTGTGATGCAAGAAGAAAACCCCTTAGGAAGTTGTATAATGACGGACCGAGGGGTAATGAGAGCTTTAAAAGAATGTTGCCCAATGAGCAAAGTGATTTAAACAATGGCACTGGGCCGACACGGCATCAACTCATGAGAATTTTTCTTGGTGAGCTTCAGTGGAGACTTCTCAAATGTGCCCGGCACAAACACCCGGATTGGCATCCGACAAATTAAGTCTTGAACTTTGACGGGCGTAGCCGCGGCCAAATCCTTCTTGCCTGGCTCTTGTTCATCCTCGGCACATGCACCTGCAGAGGCACACCCATTCCGAGTGGTAAAGGAAGGTGAGGTGGAGGCGGTAGGCTCAATGGATGGTGGTGGTTTAATGGAGAGCGTTGGCGGAAGGGTAAGTGGAGATGGAGGTTGAAACACGTCAGGCTTCTCCCCTTCCTTGGAAGCAAATGGGGTTGGCTCAAGTGCAAAAAATATGTGAATCCTGCTCAGGATTAGCCACAGGTTCGGGTGGAGGTTTAGGTGAAGGGTTGGTAAATACCGGCTTTGGGGTTATAGGGATAATGGAGGGCCGAGGTGGCGGCAATGGGAGGTCAATTGGTGATGGTGGGCTCAGCGGAGGCCGGTGGAGTGGAGGTTGATGATTTGGCAATTGGGGGTGTAAAAGGATAAGGTTTGGTGTGAGGGAAGCCCCGAATGGGGCGAGAGGTGTTAGTGGGAGGAGAAGACTCATGATGCGCTGGCATAGGTGATTGGAGTATCGACCCATCGTCGTAACACCAATAAGTCTCAAAAATGAGGGTTGGATCGGAAATGGTGGCATCGTCCTAAGTAGGAGGTTCATCTGGTGGTAGTGGAGGGAGAGGAAAATGAAGGAAACTCGGAAGGGGTGCCTTCAAAACTTCATCATCACGTGTCGTCTTTGATTCTTCATCTGCCGACTCTTCATTGTCAGGCTCAAGTGGACGCCGTATCGAAGGCGTATCAATGGGTAGTGAAATGTAACAGTGTTGCGTATGCGGAGGCGGAGGCGTAGAGCCATATTGATGAACGGGAAGAGTGGTGTGAAAAGGTGGAGGGCGGACGACGTCCACTTGATCGTTGAAATCTACTTGCTCTTGCTCACTTACGTCGTTGATGCCGTAATCGTCTCTCATATCCTTCCATTCTCTCTCCATCTCCGTAATGTTATTCAGGAAGGTGTGAAGAGGATTGACTGGAGAAGGAGGAGGAGGAGGCCGCAGGCTTGCAACCCTATTTATTTGTTCCTCCAACGAAGCGACTTTATCAACGAGAACTTGGAGGGGTGTAACAGGAGAAGCAGAGGGTTGGCAGGGCCTAGAAGGAGGGGCCGATGAGATGGCCGTGGAGGGGGATTAACAGGCTGACCCAGAAAAGGACCCGATCGAGTCGTGTTGCAAGGAATAAAAGGGCCTTGGGGTCGTGAAGGAGGAGGAATGGAAGGAGGCGGGTGACGGACCACCCGAAGAGGAGTATGAACAGAAGAGGGAGATGGGTGATGGGCCACCCGAATGGGAGTGGAAGGAGGATGAGAAGAATTAGATGCACCCTCAACAATGGCCTTAAGGGCCTGGATCTATTGAGGGGTGAGATGATGTAATGCATGCAAGACTCGGGCGACCTTCTCGTCGTGGGGAGGAGACGGTCCCGAGGGAGTAGTGGCTCGCGATTGAGGCAAGGGACCACAAGATAGGAATCTGCCCATAGGTGGGGCCGGACCATATGAATGAGGACGTGGTCCCTCGAAAGAATTGTGGTGAGAATTATGATGAACATGTCAAAATTGAGGAGTGCAGGATGTGCTAGGTTGAGCATCCTCATGATTGTGAAAATTATTAGACATGTTATCCAAGCCAAACATTATGCCAAAATTCAATCAAAGTCCAATCAAAGAATAATTGCAAAAATTTCAAGCAAGTGGATGTTTATGTTTTATTTTTTTTGTTGAACCTTGGTGAATTAAATGATTTGGTCAAAGTTGATGTGATCCACTCAAGGTGATGAACCTAGTTTCAATAAGGTTGCTTCAAAGGCCAACTAGGTTGATTCTCACCATGCATAGGCGAACTAAACCCGGGGACTTCAAAAGATACAACATGTCCGGTGTCCGTGAGGGAATCCACGGGTGCGGCGGCTTACGGAGGCCTTGGTTTAGGAATTTCCGGTCTAATGAGACGGAGTGCGCATTGGAGGGTCCTTCCTTAACTAAGAGAGGGGTATGGCTCCTAGGAGTGTAGGGAGAGGAGGTCTCCCAAACCGATGCCCAAATGCACCTAAATGCAGATGCTAATGCAAAAGAGAATTAAATAGAACAATAGGATGAATGCTAATGCAAAAGGTGACAGAATGAATACTAATGCACAAGATAACAGAATGAACAACACGAAAGTTTACAAAATGAATAATAATGCAAAGGCAGAAGAGAACAATAGAACATGATGCGTGCAATGTCTGTGAAATCTTAGAAGTGTAATAGAGAGACAATGCAACAGGGAATGCAAATGAATATACAACAAATGAATGTAAATGTAATAGGATATGCAAGTGATATGCAACAGAGAATATGCAACAGGATATGCAACAGAGAATGTAAATGCAACAGGATATGCAAGTGAATGCAACAGAGAATATGCAACAGATAGGGAAATATGCAACAAGAAATATGCAAATGAATATGTAGCAAGATGCAACAAATGAGTATGCTGCAAACACAATAGGTTATATGCTAATAGAGAATCACATGCAACAGAGGAATGAGCGTCCACAACTGTGGGCGCCATTTTTTTTTTAGAGAATGGGCGTCCAGAAGCTTGGACGCAGGTTTTTTTTTGAGAAAAATAATAAAATGTTTGGGAGAACAGACACGTTTTTTTTTAACGAAGACAGAAAAAGGAGAAGAGGAATGGGTGTCTGTGAGAGTGGGCGCTCATTGAATGAGCGTCCACTGTGGTGGACAATTTTGTTTTTAAAAAAGAGGATAACAGAAGTGGAATTTTAAATAAATCTATAAATTAGCAATCAAGTGAGAAAATAAGAGGAAAAGAGTGCTCGTGGAGCACTAATGGGAGATGCACCGTGGGTGTAAAGGAAGATGGCACATGTTGGTGCCTAATGGAGGAGGGTAATAAAAAAATAGTAGGAAGTCCCACCGTGATCGTCAATCTGTAGATCTAATTAAAATCTACTTCAAATAAAATAAGAAAAGAATAAGAATGGTCCTAAGCTAAGAAGAATGGGGGAAAAGGAGCATGCGTAGGATGCTATGTAGAGGGTGATCGCCAGAAGACGTGAGGGCCTCAAATGATATAACAATAAAAATAGGAGGGGTCGTGGAATACCTGCGGAGCGTGGGGACATGTGAGTCAACTTCCTTCTCTTCCTATCGGCCGGTCGATGGAGAGAGTCTTCCTAGAGTTTGATTACCCTTGAAAACAAAGACAAACACCAACACAAGAATATGATTAGCAAACCAAGGTGTAGTATCAAATCCGAATGAAATATATATAACATGCAAACATGGAGATGAACACACTTGTTGGGGTGTTGCCCCTTTAAACCCCTGTGCGAAGATAATGATGATATGAAGAAATAAATAAAAGATAAAGCGTGCAAGCGTTGCACAGATGGAGGCTCTCAACGTGGTTGAGATGTAGGGAATAACACACAGAGATTATGATGCATGCATGCAATTGAAAGAGTAGACGAAGAAGCATGTAACAGATAACAGGTAATATAGAAGAAGAAGGAGAAGAGTCGGGGGTTCGTTTTCTCCTGTGCTGGCTTTGGATGAGCGTTCGGGAGGAAGTCTATAGTGGGATGAAGCCTTATGCGGAGAGAACTCCCTCCTTCGGACAACAAATGGGCAGCACCTCCCCCTGTTATTGAAGGTTTGCCTCTTTGCATGAAGCCGCATGGGCTATTTATAGGGAGATATTCAAAGGTTCAAATCCGAGGATGATTAGGATAATCATCCATGGCAAGAGATAAATCTTGGAAGAGTCCTCCCTATCTTGGAAAGTCAAATGGAGCCTTGCCCAATTGAAATGGGCCTCAAAACGAGGAAGGAAGGAGCTGTCGGCGATTTTGGGAAGTTATAGAGAAATGGCATCAGACCCTATGGTCGCCCATTAAATGGGCGTCCACCCACACGGAGGTTCATTCCAAGTCAAATTAGGAATTTCAAAAACTAATAAAGAAATCGTGTCTGGGATGCCGAACGCGAATTTACAATTTCACGAATTTTGGATGGATGAGATAATATCAAATTTAGGCAAGGAACGACGCGTCTATGGTCCTGGACGCGTTCAAGAAAAGGCGACTAGTTGAGCGGACGCGTTTTCTTGAATTATTTAGGAAAGTCAAAAATTTCCAAAATTCGACAAAGAAACCGCATCCACATCAGCAGACGCGTTTTATTGAATTTCAAGAATTTTGGTAATTAGAAAAAGAAATCGCGTCCTTATGAAAAGATGCGTATTCGAGAATTTCAGAAATTTGGATATTAGGAAAAGAAAACCGCGTCCGGATATAAAGACGTGTATTATGGAATTCATGAAATTACCAAAATTAAATAAAGAAATAGTGTCTGTGACGACAGACGCATATTCTTGAATTTCGATGAATTTGGTAATTATTAAAAATGGATAAGGAAATAGCGGCTGCCTAACCAGTCGCCCAGCAAAAATGCGTCCAAGGGGTCTGACGCGTTTAAGAAAATGTTTCCAAAAATTGGAGAGAAGCCCAGGAAAAATCTGGAAAAAAATAAAATAAGATAGGGAAAAGTTGAATATTCAAGAAAAGTAGGGAAAATCACTCAAATAAGTTGATTTGAGGGTCAAATTGGGCATCATAGTGCAATAGGAGATGTACTCAAAGTAATGTCAATTTTGGCGTGTCTACAACCCCCATCCTAGTCTGCGTTAACCCTCTATGGACGCACTTTTGGAACATCTATTAGTTTATTCGTTTGTTCATTTATTTAATTCGTTTATTGAGTGTGTGGGCATGCCAGTCACATAAGTGACGATTTATTCGGACTTCGTGGAAGCCCTTGGTGTGCGTCGTCTGACTAATAAGATGATTGTGTGTGTCGTGTCGGGACAAAAACCCATTGTGTCGTAAAGGTAACGACATTAATTACATCCCATTGGAGAGGGGAAAACCCTTAATTAGTCGCCAGGAAAAGGGGCCTTATAGCCTAAGATTAATATTAGTGGAATGGGACGACGAAATTCGTGAATCGGGTTGGAATGCCCCCGGGACGAGGGTGAAAGCATTCAATTCATATCGGTACTCACGGACCATTTCATATTCGGATGGAAGTCCGTGTTGAGAGCGTGATAAAGGCGGTGATAAACCCGTACGAATATCTGCCGAGCGTGTGGCAAGTTTGATGATAGAGCGGGATTAAATCCCAATGAAAATGAGTCCGGTTTACTGA
This sequence comes from Amorphophallus konjac, assembly GCA_022559845.1. Classification (NCBI taxonomy): domain Eukaryota; kingdom Viridiplantae; phylum Streptophyta; class Magnoliopsida; order Alismatales; family Araceae; genus Amorphophallus; species Amorphophallus konjac. Next base: position 282,599,420 of record CM040124.1, on the reverse strand, counting down.
GCTATTGGCTTGGGGCGATACCGAGTTACGACCATATTGGGGGTAATCCCCAAGGTCCAAACACGGCTTGCTGGGGTGTCATCGATGTTCCATTCATCAGGTCTGGAGATGCTGGGTCTGAAACGGACATTATCATGTTTTCCTTTTTTTGTTATTATTATTTAGGTTATTGAATTTTATTGTTTATTCACATGCATGGATGTATATTTTTTAAAAAATTTTCTTTAAGTGTTAATATTATTATCATGTTTTTTGTTTTGATTTTATAATGTTATTCATTTTTTTATTATTTTGACCCTTTTTTATATATTTATTTATTTGTTTTAATATTGTTTTGTTATTATTTATCTATTTTATTTTTATTTTTTACTATATTATCTTTATTTTTTAATTTGATTTTTTTTTACCACCGATTCACTCGTTATCACATATTGGATGGGGTATGTTACGTGAGTTGTGGGTGTGTTAGTATTAAATGTGTTTGGTTCTTTAAAAAAAAACACGAGGGAATAGAGAAGGGAAGTGTGAATCGGCGCACATGCCATTACAGATTTAAGTATGTTGGTTAATGTGAGTTTATGTGAGAGTGTTAACAGGTGTTACGTTAGAATGTATATGGCTTTTTTTTGTCAACATGGGTTAACATATTTTATTCTTGTATGATGAAAGGGGAGGGGGGATAACTTGTTAGTGTGTTTCATGTGTTTATTTTGTGAGAGTGTGTGTGAATCGGCGCAGGTATGTGCGTGAGTGTTTTTTATTATTATTATTATTTATTGAGGGGAGATGGGCAGCGGGTATGGAGCCGATTCAACATTTTGAGTATTTTTTTTTAGCAAAAGGGGCACCGATTCAACGTTTTGAGCATTTTTTTTAGTAAAAGGGTCGACGATTCAACGTTTTGAGCATTTGGCTTTTTTTTGTTTTATTAAGTAAAAGGGGGAAATGAAGAATGGGTAGTGAATCGGCAGGATAGGAAAGTGATATGGCACAGTGGAAAGGGAGGCGAAGAGAGCAGCGGTGGTGAACCAACGCGTGAGGAAAGTGATACGGCGCAGTGGAAAGGGTTAAACGGCGCGAGACGGGCGCGCGAAGGTGTCGATTCACTGGGCATTGGAGGAGCCGACCCGGGGGCACCAGGGAGTCGACACAGCGACACGAATCAAGGTCAGACAGAGCCCGGGCTTGAGACCTATTTTCTTTGGGCTTTTAGGTAGATTTTCTGTTCACTTAGCAGAGTGGATTGTGAGATGAGATTTAAAAAAATGCAGAATTTTCTGTTCTTGATGCGTGAGGGTCTTTTAATTCATTTTTTATTCTTATAGTTAGCATTTGTTAAGACATGTGCTTTTCTTTAACCGCGTTCCTAGTGAAATTTTGACAGCATCTCCCCCGGAACTGGGATGTGCAGGGAGTGAAAAGTGAAGCTCGTCCACGGACATACCGAGACGGCTCCTAAAATTCTAGGTAAACCGAGAACAGTCACCCGATCATCCCAACTTGGGCTAGGAACCTCGAGGACCAGCCTTCAAGGGGCTCCGTCAAACCCGTTGGTCGCTGCATTTCTAATTTGTGCATCTCCAACTGCTACTGGCTCTGCAGCCATCAATATCTAGCCTTCCACGGGATGAGCTTACAGGGATCATGCCATGAAGAGGCAAACCCCCGGAGATGCGAAGGTGATTTGGGAGAGCTAAAACCTCGGATTGAAAGATTGTAAAGATTGTAGAAACTGTAATATGACTTTTCCCAACACGGGTTTATAGGAGGTGACTAAGCCCTCACAACTTATGGACAAGAGTGAGAGGACAATGGTCGTCTCTATACAGGGTATATCATATCTTCATAGGACACGGGAGCATACATCCACGGCCACGGGGAGAACCACAAAAGCTAAAGAAAGAGGACGGGATAGAAGCCATGCCATGACCCCAAAGCTTTTTTGTTTATTGCAGAAGAAGCGAATACAAAGGGAGGGGAGTATACCCCGTAGCAGGAAATGCAATAGAAGAAAAAGAAAATACACCGATGGGAGGGTGATGGAGCATAAGCTCCTCCCCCTCAATCCTCACCTCTCTTCCCTTCTCTCTCTTCTTCACCTTCAAGGCGTGCAGGCGGGCACTCTTTCTTCTCTTCTAGTTTCTTCCCTCTCGTAGATGGAGGCCCTCTCCTTTTTTGTTCACCAACCGGACAAGCTCCTTCTCATAACCCTCTCTTCTGATGTGAGCCAGTTCTATATATAGAACGGGAGGGGTCTCTTCTCTTTAGGAGAAAAACTCCCGCCACTTCCTCTTCTTCTGCAGGACAGGGTGAAACGCTTGTTGTTACACTATCGACCTTCCATTGGTGCAGGACATGGGGAGGCGTCCGAAGTCAGACGTTTTCGCAGAATATCCCAGGGGATTCTGCTGCTATTAGACAGTTCTCCCCCAGCGTCGACGGCGAGCTTCCATCTCGCTGTCAGCCTTGAGTACGAGAAAAACATGCGAGCAATAAATGCTCTTGCGACGAGGCTCGATATCTTCCAGGCCAAAGGTTTGCCCGGCGGATAAACTCTCCATGGAGGCGCTCTTTGATGACGCGTCAAACCGGCATTGAATGCTCTCCCTTCCATGCCTATTGCTTCACATGAGCAACTCCATCGGAGAAATAGAGTACCACGCGGACAACGAGACGTCCCTCACGCCGACTCACTAGGTGGTCGGATGGCGCCAATTCATGGGCGCCGATTCACATGTTTAACTAAAGGGTGCGCCAACTCATGGGGCTAGGAAAACTACCTGCGTCGATTCACTTGGGCCATGGCATGGGGCGCGCCGGTTCAAGCCCTTGAAGGGCTTTAGCCCCGATTCATGTGGTCGAAGGGGCCTTGCGCCGACTCATCACCATAAAGGGCCATGGTGCTGATTCAAGATGCCAACGGGGTGTGCCGGTTCACTTGGCTTTGGTGGGATTTTGCTTTTTGTGCCATATCATATGGGCTTGGACTGGATTTTGCTTTTTCTACCATATCATGTTGCAAGGAGTGTGCCGTATCATTTGACATATGAGGCTTACTTTTTGTGCCATATCACTTGGCAAGGGGTATTTTGGTAAACTGTATATTCTTCTTTGCCTCGTTGACTCCGAACTGGCTCAGACGAGTGCCTAACGTCCGGTACTGCTTTGGTTTTACTAACCCACTTTCGAAGTGTTTATATCGAAGCTCCCAGGCCTCGGTTTGCAATTCCGAGTAGTTTCCGGCACGTCCCGAACCCGCGTCAAATTACTCGGGTTTCTTCCTGATTCGGCCTTTGGCACTGTGTATCGTGCCCTTAAGCCTTCTCCATTTATGTGGGTAGCGTCTTCATCGAGTGGACAACCACTCAAAGTGTTTTCGCCCTCACTGGGCAGCTCTTCACCCTCCTGCGGACCTTTCCGGGATACCGTGTGCCCTGATCGGGTCACTCGGGTTTTGTGCTGATTCAGCCTTCGGTACCCTATTTCGAGGGACCAGGCACATTTCTTCTTCTTGGGAAACTTCCTTATCAGGTGACGGACCACCAAGTGAGTTGTCTTTTGTTTCCGCACGCGTTGGGCATGCGTGCTTGCACACTTCTTTATTTTCTTCTTTGTTGCCCTCATTCAGCTAAGAGTGGTTTGGATAATTTTTTTAGGTGTCCACAAATGCCCCCCATCCGCGGGTGGCCCAAGCGAGGGACGAGTGCACGGGGCCCGCGGGTGTAGAGTTCTTCAGGACAATATTTTACTCTCCGAGCTAGTAGATCGTCGATCCGGTGTGAATTCACAGGAAAGCGCACACCCCCTCAATGAAGGGATAAGGAGTTCGCTTCATCGCAAAGAGCACGCGGGCCGAGGAGTTTAACTATGGAGGAGCTTAGTCATCGGCACGGGGTCAATGCCGAAGCAAAGAGATGCGGTTTTATGCGTCGACCTAGACGAAAGGCCTAAGCTGACTGGGTGATGCTAGTCCCGAGGGGGGACTGGTGACTCTTGCTGGGTCAAGGAAAGTTGTTTATTCATCTACTCGGACGAGAAGTCTAAGCCGAAGGCTTTGTAAGGGGGCCGATGGAACGGGAGGAGTTTGTGTGTTAATTGATGTATTCGGGTGGAAGGTTTGGGATAGAGGGTTTATTCGCTAATGCTGACAGGGTACCGAGAGCTGACGTGATTTATTCATTGACACGGGGTGAGTGCCAAAGCAGAAGAGGTCTTTTTATTCGTTGACTTTGACGGAAGGTCCGAGCCAAAGCAAGGGGTCTTTTATTCACTGATTTGGACGGAAGGTCCGGGCCAAAGCACGGGGTCTTTTTGTTCATTGACTTGGATGGAAGGTCCGAGCCAAAGCAAGGGGTCTTTTTGTTCATTGACTTGGACGGAAAGTCCGAGCCAAAGCAAAGGGTCCTTTTATTCATTGACTTGGACAGAAGGTCCGAGCCAAAGTAAGGGGTCTTTTTGTTCATTGACTTGGATGGAAAGTCCGAGCCAAAGCAAGGGGTCTCTTTGTTCATTGACTTGGACGGAGGGTCCGAGCCAAAGCACGAGGTCTTTTTCTTCATTGACTTCACATGAAAGGTCTGGGCCAACGTGGAGGGGGTTTTTTGTTCTCTGGCCGAGACGGGAAACCCGATTTAGAGTGATAGGGATCTTTTTGTTCTTCAATGCACTGGGGTGCCAGCTATATGAGGGGTCTTTTTATTCTTTACTGCGTTGGTGACACCGACTGTATGAGGGGTCCTTTTGTTCTCTAGCAGGACGAAAAGGTCTGATCCAGAGTGAAAGGGTATTTTTGTTCACGGCTTCGGACGGAAGGTCCGGGCCACAGGTTCGTTCGTCAGTGATACAAGAGGTTGTAATGTTGAGGTGGTTTATTCGTTAACACGGGTTTAGTGTCAAAGCAAGAGGGGATCTTTTTGTTCGTCGACTCTAGATGGAGGACCTGAGCCGAAGGAAGGAGATCTTTTCAGTCATTGACCGGGACGAAAGGTCTGGGTCGAAACAAGGGTCTTTGCTTACCGGCTTGGACGGAAGGTCCGGGCCAGCGATTTATGTGTTGGTGGGACTTAATACATCGACGTCTCTCCCGTAACTTTGACAAGTTTTCCTTTTATTCTTTTTCTTTTCTTTTCTTTTTCTCTCTTTTTTTCATTTTTTCATTTTTTTCTTCTCTTCTTCTTCTTTTCTTTTCTTCCTCTCTTCTTTTTTTTTGAACAGATATTGCATAGTCTCACGGGAGATCTAAGAAACATTCTTGCTCCGCGTGAGGCGCGTGGTTTAATTGTCCATTGAGGTGGGGAAACGATGCGTGATATAGCTTCAAGTACTTTCCGTTAAGGGGTGACAATTGAGTCTCCCCCCTATGGTTGACAACCACATACGCATCTCCTTCGTAGACATTTTGGACAACATAGGGCCCAAGCCAATTTTCATTCAGCTTGCCTTTAGGGTTAGCAACCATGACCTCTCCTCTTTTGACCATCATGAGGTCCCCTTTCTTGATTTCACGCCCTTTGACAAGCTTGTCGAAGGCACGAGTTATGCGGGCCTGGTAGACCTGTATGTTCTACTGCGCCTGGAGTCCCTTCCCTTCTAAGTTGGATAGCTCTTCTAGTCTTCATTCGGCGTTTGTTCGGTCGCCTTTAACCAATTCATGTTGGATTGCGACCCGAAGTGAGGGTACCTCTAATTCAATGGGGACAACTGCTTCTGAGCCGTACACCAAAGAGAAGGGTGAGCAGCCCGTTGGGGTTTCATAGACGGTATGGTACGCGCAGAGCACCTCGTACATCTTATCTTCCCAGTCTCTTTTGCTGGAACTGACAGTCTTCCCCAAGAGGGTACAGAGGGTTTTATTGAATACTTCTGCCAGCCCGCTTGCCTGCGGGTTGTACTGAGTGGATGTCCTCTAATCAATCTTGTATTTTTTGGCCAATATGTAGACCCTTTGATTATGGAAATGGCTTCCGTTGTCTGAGACGATCCGGTTGGGGATGCCGAATCAGAATATTACATTTCATCGGATAAATAGGGCCACAATTTCTCTTGTCACTTCTCTTAGGGCTATAGCTTCCGCCCAGCGAGAAAAATAGTATGTTATTGCCAGGATATACTTGCATCCCGAAGAGGACGGGGGCAATGGGTCCATGACATCTATTCTCCATTGGGCAAATGGCCAACTGGGTGCTGTTGGATGTAGCTGTGTTGGAGGTCTCCTGGGGACCGTTGCGTGCTCTTCAGATTTTTGACATGACTTAGCGTATTTGCAGTAGTCATCAAACATTGTTGGCCAATAATAGCCCAACTTTTTAATTTCAATCTTCATCTTCGGCCCTGCTTGGTGTGCCCCAGTTGACCCGACATGGATTTCCTTCATGACTCTCCAGGCTTCCTCCATAGAGAGGCATCGGAGGAGTATTTTCTTCTTGGCGTCTGCCATAATCTGGAATAGAATCCCGTTTTTGATTTAATAGGAGTCTTTTATTCGGATCAGCCTTATCTTCTCTTCCATTTGCTTGGGCAGCTGCCGGTGTTTAAACCATTGCATGAGGGGCTCCCGCCATTCGGGTGAGCCGACCACTTCTGCGGTTGCTACTTCAGGCTCTTCTCCACCTGGCTCCTCTTCTATCATGCTGGGGACCTGACGTCGGTTGATCACCCGTATATTGAGTGATTCATCCGGTGGGATTGCCAGTGAGCTTGCTAGCTTTGCTAATGCATCGGTATGTGCATTCTAACCCCGTCCGACATGGTTTATTTCAATAAAGTAGAATTTTTCCATGTGTTGCTTCGCCTTAGCATGGTAGGGGAGTAATTTGGGCTTTCAGACCTCAAACTTCCCCTGGATTTGTTTGACAATCAACATCGAATCCCTGAACACTTGAAGCATGTGGAAGTCCATGTAGAGAGCAACCTGGAGGCCGATAATTAGAGCTTCATATTCTGCTTCATTATTTGTGCAGGCCTTTTTGATTGAGCAAGAGGTATGTAGCACCTCTCATTCGGGTGATTTGAGGACGACTCCTGCCCCCGCTCTTACTCTTGTTTATCCCCGCGGGGATGTTTCTATTCTTGAAGCACCATCAAAGTGTAGCTACCAAGTGGCTTGTTGGACTTGGCCCACTTCTAAGGTCTCATCTTCGGGGAGCTCCATGATCAAAGGAGAATCTTCAGGCACGGGGTGTGCTGCAAAGAAATTAGCAATGGCCTGGCCTTTGATGGCCTTTTGCGGCACATAGGTGATGTTGAATTCCATGAGAATGACAACCCATTTGCCTAGTCGCCCTTTCAGGACTAGTTGAGAGAGTATATATTTGACCAGGTCGGCCCGAGATATTAGCTTGACTTCTTGCGACAGCATATAGTGCCTCATTTTCTTCGCCGCGAAGACCAGAGCGAGGCAGACCTTTTCAATAGGTGTATATTTGACGTCAACCCCGACCAGTCTTCGGCTGAGGTAGTAGAGGGCTTGTTATTTTCCTTCTTCATTGCTTTGGGCCAGCATTGCCCCCAGAGAATATTCAGTGGCAACTATATACAGGATCAGTGGTCACCCTTTGACAGGTGCCCCCAAGACTGGCGGGGTGTTCAGGTATTCTTTCAATTGATTGAACGCTTTTTGACATTCTTTGCACCAGTGGAACGAGGTATCCTTCATCATTAATTTATGGAACAGATGACACCGCCCAGACAAGTTGGAGATGAACCTACGGATGTAGGCTAGCTGGCCTTGCAATGATCGTAACTTTGTCAGGCTTCTAGGAGAAGGCAGCTCCTGAATAGCTTTGATCTTTGCATAGTCTATCTCAATTCTCCGGTATCTGATGACGAAGCCCAAGAATTTTCCACTGGAGACGCCAAAAGTGCACTTCATCAGGTTCATCTTCAGCTCATGCAATCGCAGCTTTTCAAATATAATTCTGACGTCAGCCAGGTGATCATCCCTCTTCTTTGTTTTGATGACTAAGTCATCAATATAGCATTCGACTTTGCTATAGAGCAACTCATCAAAGATTTTCATCATTGCCCTTTGATAGGTGGCGCAAGCATTTTTGAGGCTGAAGGGCATCCGTTTGTAATGGAAAATCCCTTTAGGTGACCCGAAAGCTGTGTGGATTTCGTCATGTTCAGCTATACAAATTTGATTGTAGCCAGATGATCCGTCTATAAACGACAAGGCCTCATGACCGGTAGTGGCATCGATCATCACTTCGGTGACTGGCACTAGAAAATCATCCTTCGGACAAGCTTTATTCAGATCCCAAAAATCCATGCAAATTCGTATCTGGCTATTTTTCTTCTTGACAGGCACGATGTTGGCTAGCCATGTAGTGTATTGATTTTCGGCCACGAAGTTGACATCTATGAGATACTCGACCTCTTTGTAGACCTCACTTATTAATTCGGGCCTCATTCCCCGAGGTGACTACTTAACAGGCTCGGATTCAAGGTCAATGGCCAGGATATGCTGGGCAACTACAGGACTGAGGCCCGGCATTTCTTTGTAATTCCAAGCAAAGCAGTCTCGTAATTTCTGGAGTAGGTTTATATATTGCCCCCACTCATTGAGTGACAAGAGGGCGCTAAGAAAGGTCGGCCTAGGATCATCCTTCGTGCCGAGGTTTATTTCAACCAATTTGTCAACAGTGGCTTGGCTATCATCTTCTATTTCCAGGGGAGTCGGCTGTACGTCTATGAAGCCTTCATCATCTTCTTCAACTTTGAGGGCCTCGTAGGTGTGTTTTTGTCTTATCTCGCCTGACGACGAGATTTTGGCTTTGCCTTGTTCTGAGCCATTTAGCTACTGATTGGGCTGGATGAGCAGCCCTGGTGTTGGCAGTGTAGGTTCTGTGTAGCTTGGATGCCAGCTTATGGGTGGAGCGCCCTCAAGGGTGGGATGACTTTCCTCAGCTTTTGACTCTTCTGAGTCATTGTTGGGGATTGTAGTTGCCTCCCTATAGATGGACTCCCAGCACCTGCATGGAGTAGCAGCTCCATGATCATTATGCGCCCGTGGCCGAGATGGGACCGAGCCTTTCAATTCAGCAGATGACACAGTTAGTTCATAGTCTCCTATGTATTCATCATAAATTGCCCCCAGGGTCTTCACTCGTTACAGTGTAGGTAGAAATCATGGCAATTTCATGATAGTCCTCTATAGAGAAACCCAGTCCCGGGTGCTGAGTAATTTGTAGCAATCTTCTGTCCATGTTCGGTGGATCCCATAATTCTTTAAACATCTTATTTTGACTGGAAGGTTGACAGAAGGAGATATGTTGCCTCCTCGCCAACTTGATTGCGTGGCCAGTTATGTACAAAAGCCCCATGATTGGGACATGTGGATTGTGCATCTCTTCGGGGAATCTGCAATCATCGTCCCCTTTTGCAGACTGCTCCTTGGCCACATAGAACATGGTGGGTTGGCCATCAGGATTAGGGACCTCGAGGGTCTTAAATACTTCGACTATTTGACAGTCCGCATCAGCTACGGGCCTGACGATCCCTGGTGGGACCTTGACATATCCATGTAACTCTTTGAGTTTTAATGTCCCCGGTTTAGGGTAAATGCTGAGTTGAATTGCTCTATGCTCCCCTTCTTTCTCAGATATGAGTGATACTTCCGGGGGCTCCACATAGCTAGGTGGCGGCGGAGGGAACCAGTCGTCGGACTCTAGTTTCTTCTTCCCTTATCTTGGGCTAGAGGGGTAGGCTTCTTCGGCTTCTCTAGATACAGGGAAGCATCTAACAAGTGACATTTGAACACCTCGAAAGGGTGTAAGCCGGGAAACACTCTCTCTTCTTTCCCATTTCATGGGTATTTTATGCCTTGGTGGAGGGTGGAGGCCACCACCTGATTTTGATGCAGCCATCGCCGGCCCAATAGTGCCTTCTATGACGTATCGGAGTTTATCACATGGAATTACACTTTGGTAGTGAAGTCGCCGAGTGAGAGTTCAAACTCCGCCACGCCCATAGGAACTTCAAATTTCTGGTTGAAACCGACAATTCTCATATCCCTGACCTCAATTAGGTGCACATCAAAATAGTACTTCTGATATACCCGATAGGGGAGTATGATTACCGCCGCCTCCGCGTCAATTAGAATTCTGCCTATTGGCTGACCATTCAGTTGCCCCCAGATGTAGAGCGGTCTATTATGGTTGACGGAGGGCAGAAGCATGTCTTCCTCCGTGAATGTCATAGCCACCCCCGATTGTGCCTCGGCAAAATAGTTCTCAAAGTATGCCGGGGTTTGTAGGATCGTGATAATGGCTTGTATTGTTTCTTCGTCGAGGGAGAGTATATCCCAGACAGAAAAACTTTCAGGGATTCTCTTAAATTGCTTCACTATTCTACTGGTGGTTCTGATGTTGGTCAACCTCAGTTCTTCAGACCTTTTACGACTACGCTCATGGTGTTCTTGAGGAGCTGGTTCGTGAGACAATTCATCTTTCTCTTCCGGTACCGCCCGAACTTGTTGCGCTGGTTCCACCGACTCCTTCCCTTGCATAAATTCGGTGAGGCTTGGAACGCCCACGTAGTCTTTATTTGTTGGAGGAGAGACTACTGAGGGTAACGTGGGAGCACCCTTGACCCTCCATTGTGGCTATGGGCATGACTGCTTGCCCTCCCGAGAGGATAGAAATTTAGCAAAGAAGGGGACCCCTGGCTGCTTGCACGCTTCGGGTAGAGCCCCGACGGAGGAGGAATTTCTGCGCCTTTGACTTCAGGCTGGGGAACCTGGTATGGTTTCTAACCACGTCACATGATGTTGTGGTTAGCCTGGGGGAGATGCCGCCATTTTCTTCCGGACCTAGTAGCATGCTGGGAGGTGGAAGCTTCAGCCTGATTTGCCTCTTCTAGCACGAGGCATATCTCTTCATCATCTTCTTCAAAAATTCAGACTCTATCGAACAGGGCCGCAAGAGTATTGCAAGATATGGCATTGCCATTTCTCTTGTTCTTTGACTTCTTCTTCTTTTTCTTCACAGTCGGTGGCTGCTCCTAGGGAGGTTCATCCCATATGCCGAGTTCTTCAGCTTCAACTTCAGCTTCTTCTACTAATTTCAGGGACTCAAAATCTTCTCAAGGAACATATTCCTTCAGTTGGACGGGCCGGATTTTGGGTTGTTCATATTCATCTAGCCAATCGATGATTTCTTGAAGCCATTCAACTGCCGGATTGGCTTCGTTGTGCACCCGCATGGAGATGTGTTTCTTCTTATTATTGGTGAGCCTTCTGATGACTAGCTGGGAGGCTGTCTCATGCCAAACGTGGGTCATAGCTGGGGGTTCCAGTTGAGGTGTGACACCTCGTATATGAAATCCTGCGCCATGACGCGGCACTACCCTTCTTCTTGTTTTTTCCAGCATGGAGTGCCAATTTCCCTCATCTTCTGTTGGCGCTAGGATATAGGCCTCGTAGGTATGCTGAGTGCAGGCCTCCGCCACTTCTTCAGGTAATTGCTGATATAGAGATATCATATTGATTGTTACCCCCAGAGTGGACATTTCATGCGGGCGCGGCGGATCGACTTTGTGCTCCCCCATTTGCAGCTCCCCCTTCTTTATTAAAGACTCAATAGTGTCTTTGAAAATATAGCATGCCTCGATAGCATGCCCGAGCATTTGATGATACGGCCAGAAATAGGGATCGTCTTTTCTTCTGAGATTGCCCGACCTCTTTAGCTATGGGAGAGTGATCTTGTTGAATTTTGTAGCCCATTCGAACAGGACTCGAGTTTTATCTTGAGGGAACGAATATAGCTTCCTCTCCCGTAAGGACGGGCCCTCTCGCCGATCGGCGGGCTTGGACGGGAGAGGCTCAGCTACCCCTTTGTCTTTCTCTTTCTGCTGCTCAAAGGCTTCGAAGCCGACTATGTGCACTTCTTGAGACGTCGACCGTTTGTCAGTTGCCCTGGCCTTCTGGACTGAAGTGGCGGGAGCGGTAGAGTATTTCCAGAGGAATGCCTCGGCTTCCACTACCACATTATTTAGCTGGTCAAACGACTTAATTTCAGTGCTTATCATTCTTTCCAGCACCTCTCTTTTCAAGTTTTGCTTGCATATTTGGACGGCATCCTCCTGATGCAGCGGACGCCTGCACCTTATGCTGAGGTTCCTCAATCTTTTGATATATTCCAGGGCGGACTCGTCGCTCCTTTGCCTGGTTTCATCTAGTTCGGCCACCGTCACCTCCTTCTCGGCGATGTGGAACGTTTCTTTGAATTTTCTCTACATGTCGGGCCAATCACTGCTAGACCCGGGCTGCAAGCTTGAGTACCACTCGAAGGCAAGCCCGGTTAATGTGGACCCGAAGAACTTTAGCAGGTACGACTCATCAGTAGCTAAGTCACCCATCACATTGGTGTAGTAGGCAATGTGCTCCCGATGAGATCCTTGCCCGTTGAACTTCTCAAACTTCAGAGGCTTAATAATGCCAGGAGGTAGCCTCTTTGTAGCATGATGGGATGGGTATGATACCCTATATACATCAAATGAGGCGGAGTTGCCATCGCTCCTTTCCGCCAGCTTCATTTCTATCATCTGCTCAACCATGAGCTTGTTCATTTCTGCTGGATCAACCGGACTTGGGTAGAAGTGAGCATGTTGCATGTGCGGCGTTGTCATCACGGCCGCATGAGGCGTGGCAGGCCCCCCTTGAAATTGGAAGATTGAGGGTTGCAGCATAGGCGTATGTTATTGTTGCGGGGGAGGAATGCCCCCAGTGTAGCTGGGCACCGGTTGAGATGCGGCTGCCTGCAGCGAGGCTTCAAACGCCTAGCTTCCGCCTCCTGATGTTCTCGGTTGACCTTTAGCCGCCCCGGGAGCAGGAGCATGTGTATCCCTTTCACTCAGCTGCTTCTTCAGTGCCTCAATTTCTTGTTGGTATCTATGCAACAACATCAACAAAGCTGGATCATTGATAGAGGGGCTGGGGAGGCTACCTCTGTCCTCAGCAGGTGTTTCTTCAGAAGATGTGGATGGCACCCCACCGTCATCTTCAGTTGTGATGACATTGGCGGTCAGGACCGTCGTGGTCTCTTCTAGATTTATTGTCTCGATGAGGGTCTGCAACACGTCGGTAGCAGCTTTCCTTCTTCTTGTGAGAGGGCCTGGCCTCCCGACAATTCTGACAACTTCTTCGGGCTCCTCAGGCAAAGCCCCATAGCGGCTGGCCACTCCGGCCATGTGACAGGTATAGACTTGCATGTTTCTGTTTCTTCTTTTCACACGCCTGGTTGGCTTACTGGGGAAGGACAGTCTTTCAAACATCGAGATTCTCGATGCATCTTCTTCATGGCGGGGAGGCCCATAGCACCCCGATTTTGCATCTTCTATTTCATCTGGGTCGGTTGGACATCCTCGACCCTCTTCAATAGCGGTGATGACTTGTAGCAATTGCTGCCTCCCTAGGGAGGTGTTCCCAAGGCCACGGAGATATCTGTGCTCGGCCTGGGTGATGTCTTCTTGTTCATAATCAGGGTAAACCACGGGTGGCGGTTGATAAGTGCACATTTCTACATGTTTATCTACATCACATACATCATCTTTTAGACTAAAAAAATGAGTGATTGCATAAATTCTATGAGTAATTTAACTCTCACGCACAATATTGATTTCCATGAGCAAACTAGTTAAAATGTGAGAAATATGCAGGACTTTTTACAACTAAACATATGGTGTTTACATGTAGCTGATTAAATGGTTTAAGCACAAGTTTACAAAGGCAGCTGGGCGCTAGCTGTTGTTGTTGGTTTTCTATTAAAAGCATTTAATGCTCCGCGGGACCCCTTGGCTAGTGGCTATTTCGGTTTGGCATTTTGGCATTTAAGGAAACGATGGGCGAATGGGTAAATGGGTAGAGAAGGCAGCGCAAAAATGGACAGAAGAGCCATGCATGGGCGCATGCATGGGCACAGCAAGGCAAACCAAGGGCGCGCACTTTTGTTTGAATTCTGCTTGGGTTTTTGGCTGAAAACCGAAGGCGCGCTTTGCATTTTCTGTTGAGCCCACGTAAAAGCTCTTGTGGTGTGTTGGCTTCGGGAGGCTGAGGGCTGTACTGTTGGTTATTGGCTAAAACCGAGCGGAACGGATGGCTTATGGTTGGCCGCTGTTAGTTGTGTGTTGGGGCTGTTAATAAGGGTTTTAAGGTGAGAAGAGTTGGTTGTGTCTTCTTGTTTATTTAAGCAAGAGCCGAGGGAACGCGTGGACAATTTTTGGTTTTAGGGAGTTTAGCTTACTGTTTTAATGTTTTCTTTTGAGAACTGAGAGCTAGTTCATGTTTTCTATTTTTGTAGTTCTTTCTGTTTAAAGTTTAGGTAGGATCTCTTCTTCCTCCACAACCCCGTCCCCACGGCGGAGTGACAACGCTGTTTCTCCTTCACCTCTTCCACGGCGTCTTCTTCCTAGCAGGGTGAACATCAAAGGCTCGGCACGCGGAGGACGACAGCTTCATTTTCCTGCTTTATTCCCTACTTTATGCCCCCATTGTATTTTTATTTTTGTTAAATCAGATTTAGTCCCTTGCACTTGTCCATTTCTCTCTCTTCATATTCCTTCAAATTTATTTTCTTCAACCCTCCAATATTTTATAGATAAATTTAATTTCAAGCACTTTTAAATCTTGTTGTTTTCAAAGAAACTCACTCATCATTTTTTTAAATAAAATGAAATACAAGAGTTTTCAACTTGTTAAACAAGAAATTTAATTTCCTCCTCGTGGGATCGACATGTACTTAACACTTTACGCTTAATTTAAATTTTGATTGTGAGTGAGTGCGGTATTTTATTTTGAAATTATGTGCGTAGTGTTTTAACGACGGCATCCGTGTCGCATCAATTTTTGGCACCGTTACCGGGGAGAAAATATTTTTTATAGTTGGAAATCCTTGTGTTTGATGTATATTGATGGGGATATCACCTCCCATGCCCACGTTCACAGCTCGTCTCCTCGCCCCGGTTGCATCCGCATGGTTTAGTCATTTAATTTTAAGTCCTATGTAATTTTATTTGAGTCATTTGATGTATTTTCCCTTTTATTTGAGTCATGTTCCTAGGTCTTGCATTTATTTTCCTAAGTTTGAGTGTCATTAGATTGTGTAATGTGCTATTGGGCCCAATTCTTCGGGCTTGGCCCATGAGCCCCCCTACCCCTTCGGTTATTTGTTATTGAGTCTTTTGTAAGGGACTTATTGTAAAATGTGGGTTTCCTATATATAGGGCCCCATTTCCTTCATTTGGAGGTAATGAATCAATGAATGAAAAAAATTTACCATTTTGAGAGTTTACACTCCTTATCTAGTGGAGAGATTCCATTTTTTGGGTGAGAAACCCTAGGGGAGAGATTCCCCACCCTTCCCTCTCTTAATCTCTCTTTTTCACTCCACTTTCTCTCTCCTCAACACCCAAATTCGAATTTTCTTCTCTCTCCTCCCCCTCTCAACCACTTCCAACCCCCACCTACCTCCATTAACTCCCCACAACTTCCCACAACCCCTCTTTAATCCTCACCTAGTCCCAAGGAAGTTCCACCACTCAAAACCCCACCCTCCAACCACCACCTACCCCTTTCACTTCCCTAAGCATATCTCCACCTTCCCAAGGCTGAATTAACTCATTCCAAAGCCCAAATTCGAATCTCTCCATCCCTCCTTGCTCCCTAGGTCGCACCCCTCCTCTCCCCTCAAGCCAAGTTCGCCCCCCTCCTCTCTTCTCCACTCCAGCTTTGTGTGCAGGCCGACCTGCAGATTAGCACTCTGTTGCAGCGACGTCCACGACTGCATCCTGGTTCTGCTGGTGGCGTGGCCTAACTTTCTGGAAAGGCCTCCCTGTGCTCTTCGCAGGCGAGGTGGAATCACTCCATTCTGAGTTCGTGGCCGTCCGTGAAGGCTGTTCTTCCCCGACTGCACAGAACCTCTCAGACCAAAAGCCAGAGCGGCAGAGAAGACTCTCCCACGACGAACCTTGAAGGAATCAGCCTTCAGGGTCTTCTACAAAGATCTTCCTCCCTCTGTCAGCGTCCAGGAACAGAAGGCAGAGCTCCGTTCGGCATCCGACAATCAGAGATATTAATTTTCTACCACAACCACGCCGGTCTGCCTCCTCACAGTCTGTCCCGACCACCGTCCACTTCTCTGGACACCCAGCTCATCTCCGACATCAGAAGACTTCCCTGTTTGTTTTTCTGCAAAGTAGACTCGTCAACGATTCCAACGAGTCCAGCGGTGCCAGATTTGGAGCTTAGGAGCAACCGTGACCGCTTCTGCAACCTGCTGTTTCAGACTGAGCTCGGCCAGAGACCAGAGCTGCATCCATCTTCCAGTCGCCGGAGCAGTCGACCCCCAGATCAGAACGTCGTCCAAAAATTCAGGCTGCACCCCTCTCCGGTTAGCAATCTTTTGGCGCAAGTCTCATCAGATTCTGAGCTCGGTGGATTTATTGGCTGCATCAACATCGACTCCCTGTCCAGAATTACAGAAGCTAGACAGAATCGGCGAAGCTCGGAAACTCGGTTTCCTTTGCATCTCTCCCCACCCCGCTTGGCCGGCTGAAGGCCCCTCCCTGTGTGGAGGTAGTTTTTAATGTATTAAGCATAACCCCCACCCCAAGATCACCCCTCCTGCGTGAGGAGTAGTGCTGTACTGTTTGTAATTTCAGGTCAAGCTACACCGCCGCGGCGTGTGGGGATCCACTGCCTCCCCGCTCGCCCTCGTCTCCGAGCGGGACCGGTTTATTCAAACCGGTCGAGTAAGTGCTCTAAACCCTTGCTCATTGTGCTTGTCTTTCAATGTTTGTTTCTTAGCTCCGCTGGTTGTGCGAGAGAGAGCCCGATCCTCAAGCCCCGTTGCCTTGAGTGATCACCGTGGGAAGAGTGAAACCGGTGCCCTTGGCACTTTGTCGGCCCCATTGAATTGGGTTCCACATCCTTTTGGGAATCAAGCCTTGGCCTTGTTGGCCCTCTACCAGCAAGGGCCCAACCCCACATCTTCACCTTGGCATTGCCAAGTTACCCCCGGGCTTGGGTGAGCGACGAGAGAGCGGCGGCCCAAATTGGCCCATTTAGAATGCGAATGTGCTTGCTTGTTTAAGTCCAAGATTGTGTCACATCATATATATTTGTATACTAATTTTTCTATTTTTATTTTGCAAAAAAAATCAGAAAAATCAGATAACCAGAAAATAAAGCGAGTTGAAAGCGTCGCTAATGGACTAGAAATTGTCGCAGAAAGGAGCAGAAAATATGAAATATGAAAATCCTAGAAATTTAAGCGTCGCTAAAGGTTAGTACACGTAGGAATATGTTCTGTTCTGTTTTAAAATTTTCAAAAAAATTAGAAAATTTCCTTCAAAATCATAAAAAATAAAAAAACTTCCTGAAAAATCTCAAAAAAAAATCAAAAAATCGTTTCATTTGGTTTATTTTCCTAGTTTATATCATGTTGGTTAGATAGGTTCACAAATAAAAAAAACACTTGAACTTAATAAAAGCCTTCATTGCAAAATTAGAAATCACACCTCTATATTTTAGGTCATGCATTATTTAGGTTGCATTAGTTGTGTTTTATTTTAGAAATTAATTGTTCATGCATTTGCATTCCAAACCCCTTGTTTGTCATTGTGTGTTGCATTTCATTCTCTAAAACACTCTAAGGGCGCTACCTTAAATAATATAAGGTGGGGATTTTATCATCCTTCCTTGGCCCACAAATCACCATCACCCTTGCATCCCTTGCATCTCCTAAGCCTTAATAAAATCCAGTAGACATTGACTCTAGAATCACACTATGGTTTTGATGCAACAAGAGTTTATTCTCTCTTTGGAAACAGGTGTCTAAGGCTAGAGGTCCGATGGAAAATGTCATAAGCGGGCTAGTGGCTCCCTAATTAGGACCCTATGAAAGTAGGGGGAGCCTCCCACTACTCCACCTCTTATATGGCCGGTGGAAAACTAGAGAGTATGCTTAAGTTATGTTTTAATCACTTTGTGAAACACAACATCTAGTTCTAGGGTACACTTAGGGCATTAGGTTAATTTGTGTGCCAACTTGATTGTGTTTGTATAAAAAAACATAAAAAAGTCCAAAAAAAATTACATCTATGGTTTGGGAGCACAAGTTAGACAAGCTAGACCGAGTAAGCTGCAAACTGGATCAACTCCTGGCCATGCAATTAAATTCGTCAATGCCACCATGCAATTTTCATAAAAATGATCACTTGTGGACCAGGCCAGCCCATTATGAATGCCAAAATCAATTTTCACTTCTCACCCAACACGGCTCGACTCAATTTGAAAATTCACACTTTTCTGCATGTCAACTTTCTTCTTTTACCCAAGAGCAAACTCAAATGCCTCCAGATTTTTCCAACCCTTCTTATCACACATATTCATCTAATTCTGGGTGGGAAAACCAACAATCATTCTCTTGGAAATCTCATCAAGACCCTATTCAATGTCCTCCAGATCAAAATTTTCCAAACTGGGCTTCATACTCAAATGATCCTTACGGTCAAGCCCAATATGAAGGACAGCCCCCTTACGGTAGGAAAAAATTTATGTTTTGAGCTATTTCACATCGTGTGAACAAGTCTGGTTCTTGAATGCTCTTCTTTGGTCATACATAGCTGGTTTTCATACACACCTTCTCTTGCCTTGCAAATAATGATTCGTCATTGAATGCCCCAGTCTGTGCATAGAGTTTTACTCTTTTGCTTGCTTACTTCTTGCAAATAGCAGTTTAGGTTTGAAAGCTTTGCTCTGTGGATAGAATATTTTACTCTTTTAAACACATCCTGCAAATAATGGGTCACTTTTGCAAATTCACTTTACATACCTAGTTGCATGATACTCATTGCACATATCATATACATCTTTGCATACTAGTAAAAAGGAACAATTTTTCAATCATTCTTTCTAGTTAAATGCATATACTTCATACTCGTGTGCTTGAATGCCATGATTATTCGGCATATAAAATGGCGATTGTGGAAGTTTGGATTATGTCCAATCGGAAGCTTTCACTATGCGTGATGGTGGTCTTCGGACCTACGTTCTTCGCCAATTACCGATAATCAATATGCTTGAAGTCATTACAAAATCTCTAGTTGAATGCATGTATATACTTTATACAACCACTTTTTGACTCCTTCTATGACTCATTCCTTGCTAAATAAAATTACATTGATTTAGACATGTTTGTAACATGGCATATATTAAGGGGGAGCTTTTTTTATAACCGTGCATACATTTAGGGGGAGACATTATTGTGAGAAAGCTAATTCATCTTTTACATTCAATACAACTACCCACACAAAATGCACCTTTTTGAGATAATGATTCATCTAATAAGGATTACTATTTTCTACTCCACACTTTAAAGAGCTATTGATTCTCTACATAGAAATCACATGTCTCGTGAGGAAAAAGCTGTTTACCCCTTCAAAAAGTTGCATAAGTGGAAGTGGATCCGAGTAGCCGGGAATCCCCCCTGAAATAAAGGAGGAAACTCATGTCGAAAGGAGAAACTAATCCATATCAAAATAAGTGTGATTTGCCATCGAGTAGCTGGGAAGTGCCCTTGAGATAAAGGGTACAACTCGCGTCGAAAAGTGTCTCATCCACATCATAAAAAGTGACGAAACTGAGTAACCAGGAATTGCCCCTGAAACAAAGGGCATGACTCGTGTCAAAAGGTTAGTCACACCATTTTTAGTAATTAAAAAATTAGGGTCATACATAGCTACCAATATTTGAGCATTGCGTATGGAAGTGTATGGATGATGAGTTCTTTTTAGTGTTCTTTAGAAAATCTGATTTTCCATATTGATTTGAACTTCATTGCTTAATCTTCACATATGCACCTTGGGTTTGATTGTTTGAATGTCCTTTATGAATCAGTCGTCTTTCCTGGTTAATATAGTACTTTATTTATGTAAGCACGACCTTCTTAGTATTGTTCATGCACTTCATGTTCAACGATCAATTGCATTATCCTTACACTCGTCCCGAAGGGACTTGCATGAGTCTATATTTATTTATGCATGCTTGAGTGCCTGACTCCTCAATCCGTTTGATCATATCATACTTAAGTCCATAATCTGCATCTATACGCTATACTTGTATATAACAGGTTAAATAACCCATTGTCAGTTGGTTTTTGTTCTTGACAATTGGGGAGAATAATGTGCTCTTGAGCACTATACACTTTGTGCATATCTTAGTTTCACATTCTGTATATAGCATAGTTTCCTTATACTCGGTGTGCATAGTTTTGTCATGCATTTTGAAAATAATTCAAAATTAATATCTCAAAACATCTGCATACACTCGCATATAGTTTAGCAATTGAACACTTGCACTTCTTTTACACATCTGCTGATTGCACATCAAATTTCAAACTTTTACTTGGTTCTCAGTTCATGCACCTTCCCTTCATGGGAAGTTAATTACTGGGTTCATGCGCTCATATCTTATTCATTTTTGAAATCTTCACAATTGATCCTTAGTCCCCCATTTTTTTGATAATGCCAAAGGGGGAGGGAACTTTGAAATAGTCAAAAGTCACAATATATTGTCATCATCAAAAAGGGGGAGATTGTTGGGTTCTATGCGTCCCCTCATTGTCTTTGACAATGGTTTTTATTATTCCAATATATTGTGTGTTTTATGCTTAATGACATTTTCATGATAAACGAGCTCACATGTTGATATTCTACTTTACAGGTTAGGATGCTCTTGGGTTGACTGGCCTTAACAGTTCTCCATGCATATACTTGCATTTGGATGGCCAGGTTCACTGCTTTAACAAAGTGTCGACATTGGGTTGCTGAGTGTCGACACCTTCTATATCTCACATGCACTGATGTGTCCTCTTGTATGCTAATCTGTTGACTAGTTCATTTGATTGGATTGAACTGTTGTACATTGGACTGCTAAGGCAATCCTTTTGTTCTCGTAATATCATATGAACTTGTGTCTACTCATACTGGGTGTGGATAAGTTAAGTTCAAATTGGTTTTGATTGTGCTTGATTTAATAGGATAGAACTTGATTGTTTTGATCTGAGATGGAATTCTGTGTGCAGCTTGGTTGAATCATATTTTGATAAATATGTGCTGACAAGCATGATTGACGATATGAATAGCTGTCAATAAACTGAACCTAAATTCTTAGACTGAACGTGGAAGTTTCGGACTGAATTTCATGTCCTTGAATTTGACAGTTTTGGTAACCTTAAATATGGTTTTACAAGTGTCCTTCATGCCTGTTTGATCATGTGGAAAGTTGATATGAAAGCTTTAGTTTTGTTGTGTTAGCTTGCATTAGACTATGCAAGTTCAGTTTTCCTTGGACTGCAACTGTGATCCTTGTGTTAATTGAAAATGGCTTTCCCATGCCTTGGAAGACTCATTTGATCATTTGGTAAGTGCTATCGTTGTTTTAGTTATGGCTATGATCATTCCTTTTCAGTTTGTGGTATGAGTGCAGCTTGCTATGAAATTGATGTATGGCTTCATACATAGATGGAGTTTGTGTGTGGTTGTGTTTAAGTTGGGCTTGTCATGCCTCAACCTTAACTGAAAGAAAAGCCCACAGTTTCATGGTTGGCCATATGAAAACCCATCCTCACACATGGTTATAGTTCAATAGGTTTTATATGGAAGTTCAGTGGCTTGATTTTGATAGACTGACTTAAGTGATTTGTTCACATTAAATGCAGGTTATTTCTGAAGTTCTTCATTCAAACTCTCAAGGCCAAGGTATGAATACATGATTATTTGGATCTAAGTGTTAATGGTACGTTCTGGGTAGAAATCATGATTTGCCAAGTTAATCTGAGTTTTATGAACTCCCTTGATCACCCTTGATATATGTATTTGAATTGTGGAGCTTTCTATTGGTGTTATTGATGTATTTCTGCTGTCAGGAAAAGTGTCGACCTAAGGGGTCGACACTTATTAACGGAGCTTCTGCCTTGTGTTGAAAGAAAGGACGTAGGCAGAAAGTGTCGACTCTTGGAGTTGACACTTTCACCAGGGTTCTGTTGTTTTGCTAAAGGTAGAACTCACGAGAAAAAGTGTCAACTTCGTAGGTCGACACTTTCAGGTAAGTTTGCTCATTTCTATCAAAACAGAATGTTCGTGAAAAAGTGTCAACCTCAAGAGTCGACACTTTTCACCATGAATGTTATGTCTCTTTACAGGCCAGAACTCTTAGTGAAAAGTGTTGACCCCATAGGTCGACACTCGTATCTCGGTTTTATTTTTATATATGTTCTGGCAGAACTCGTTGAGATGAGTGTCGACCCTACAGGTAGACACTTTGTCTGCTACGTCAAGATCGGGTTTCCAGATTTGGTTTCGAACCATGGGTTTAAAGGTCCGATTGGCTTGCCCTTTTACCCCATTACCCCTAGGGTTTCTACCCTTGGTTGGGTGTGGTTTTGAGAGGGCTTAAGCATGAGTTTTATGGTCCTTTCTTGTAGTTTTCTCATGGGTATATAGCAGCTGTGAATTTCCATCAGATGAATAATCTCCTGGAGCTAATAGTTCCCTATCTGCTGCAGGTGAAGAAGAATGAGGAGGAGAAGGTGCTGCTCTGCTGGAGAAGAGATCTACGTCGCCAAGGAACGCATCTCACGACCCCAAGCACGAAGCTGGAGGCGAGCCGCCGCTGCTCTCTCCATCGTTGCTTGCTTGGGCGCATTTCAAAAAGGAGGCTGATTTCTTCTCTTATGCTCTTATCATTCTAAAGCATTATTCTATTTTGTCTCCGGGTTGTGTAAAGATTTAGGAGATATCTAAATCATTCGTTTTCATATTCTTGTTTTGGATTGAGAGGTCTTTACATGGGGTTATATGTCTTTTGTTGCTAGTTCTCCTTAGCCATATAGTGCTGCGATTTTAGGCTTCCAAGAAAGTACAGCAACAAGGGAAAAATAGTGAGACCGGCCACAAAGGGAGAGGAGAGAGAGCTTTGAGAGATTCATCACTTCCTGATGTTTGTAGGTGAGACTGGAGCTTGGACCTGACGGATATATCCTGTACGAGCTACGAAAGTTCAGATAAGTCGGGATCTTCAAGAAGGAGGACCGGATGCTCCATCCTACGACAGTTTCAACTCCCTCCGAGCTGAACCTCAAGAAATATCTTCAAACGGCCATTGAAAAATGAAGGGGATATAGTCTACATCCTTTACCAATTTGTCTGTGATGGTTTTCTTGGTTTAAATCTTTGTGAGCATATATCCTATATCTTCTTGTTTGTTTCTGAACATTGAAATTTTATTGTGTGTGGGCGGAGCTGCGTCTCCGCGTGGTCTAAGTGTCCGGGGTGTGATCCCCGACGTCGTGTGTGTGTGTGTGCTGTAGTGGCAGCGTGTTGAGGCAAGGCCTCGTGTGTGTATTGCTGCGTAAGCAGCGTGTGTGTGGTTGGGATTCGTCCCCGTGTTGCTACGAAAGTAGCGTGTAGTGAAGCCTCATCCGGTTGGGTGAGGGGTGGACGTAGGGAGCCCGTCGTGGCCCCGAACCACCTAAAAATCTTGTGTCTTGTATGATTGACTGTGAGATTGACCATTTCCTCTATCTTCCTTCACAGGTCCATCAATTAGATTTTTAATTCACTACATCATCGCACATTGCTACCTCCGTTATCTGTGTTGAGCGTAATTTCCCTGATTAGTTGCATTAACTATTCGAGAGAGATCGGAAAGCTTGAGAGAATATCTTTAATCTCACTTGAGTTTTAGTTAATCAACGTAGTTAATTTTATATCTATTGCAATCAGTTAAGAAAGTTTTTTAAAATCCACCATCTCGGAAAGGGGACAATTCAACCCCCCCTTCTTGTTCGCCATGTCTCTGGGCCAACAATTCTGACCCTGAAATTATTTCTAATGAACAATGGGAGTCGGAATATGAAAAACTGTATACTAAATATAAGAAATCAGATCTAAAAATAAAACTCTTAAAAAGAAAATTGATGACTTGTCACATGAAGATATCTTTGTTAAATTTACGAAATTGGAACAACAATGGTTCGAACTAACAGAAGAAAAAGAAAGTCTGTTACAAACAATTTCAGATTGTGAAAAAGTCATAGAAGAGTTATCTTGCAAAATGTCCCAAATGGAGAAAGTGTGTGAAAAAATAAAAACTGGAGAAAAAATTCTAAAATCCACAAATTCAGAACTTGAAAAGAAAACTGTGAGTTTGGATAAAGAAGTTGCTGAACTTCAGTCCACCTTGTCAAGGTTTGTAAAGGGCAAACAAAACCTAGATAATCTGTTGGGAGTTAAAATAAATTTTTAAAAAGAAGGATTGAGATACATTCCTCAAAATAAAAAATCTTTTGAGCATAAGATCACTACATCCTTTGTCCATGAAAAGGAAAACAACCATGCCTCATGTTCCAACTCTAAGCCAAAGCATGTCCAACCCAAACCACGACAACTTCAAAGAAAATTTGCACCTGTTAATTGCTATCATTGTGGTAGATTTGGTCATGTTATTACAAATTGTTGGTTCAAACAAAACTCACCAAGAAATCATACTTTTTGGACCAAGAAAAGATATGTACAGAATTGGACTAATTCATACGGACCCAAACTAGCTTGGGTACCAAAATCATTTGCATGAGAATGTTATTTCTTACAGATATGTCTTGAAGCTAGGGGGAGCAAGTGGTACTTGGACAGCGGTTGCTCAAGGCATATGACAGGGGACAGGAAGGCGTTCTCTATGCTGCAAGATAAGGATGGAGGCTCAGTTGTCTTTGGTGGAAAAGACAAAGGTAAAATAATTAGAATTGGTAACATAGGTAAGAATCCTGAAACCTTAATTGAAAATGTTCTTCTGGTGAAAGGTTTGAATCATAACTTGCTGAGCATAAGCCAATTGTGTGATAAGGGTTTTAAAATTGTTTTTGATGAAACCCACTGCCTTGTCATAAATAAAACTTCAAATGAAATCAGATTCATCGACAAGAGAAGTAACAATGTCTACACTATTGATCTTGATGATGTTTCTTGTGATGATATGTGTTTGGTAGCTAACAATCATGATAATGCATGGCTATGGCACCGAAGACTAGGTCATGATAGTTTTGGAGTAATATCCAAATTATCTAAACATGACTTGGTGAATGATTTGCCAAAACGAAAGTTTGAAAGTGATAAAATTTGTGAGGCTTGCACAAAAGGCAAGCAAACATGCATATCCTTCAAAAACAAGAACATTGTTTCTACCTCCCGGCCTTTGGAATTACTGCATCTTGATTTGTTTGGCCCAACTAGGACATCCAGCCTAGGAGGGAAATCATATGGTTTTGTGATTGTTGATGATTATTCCAGATTCACTTGGGTGTTATTTCTATCCAATAAAAATGATGCATTGATGGAATTTCAAGTGTTTTGTAGGAAAATCTAAAATGATAAAGGCTACCTTATCACTACTATCCAAAGTGGTCATGGTGGCGAATTTGAAAATCATGAGTTCAGCAATTTCTGTGAAGAGCACGGGTATACACACAACTTCTCATCACCAAGGACGTCCAACAAAATAGAGTGGTGGAGAGGAAACATAGAACATTGATAGACATGGCTCAGACCATGTTAAGTGAAAACTCTCTACCAAAATATTTTTGGGCTAAGATGGTAAGTACAACATGTTACATCATCAACAGGGCAATGGTAAGGCCCATTTTGAAGAAAACTCCATATGAGCTCTACAAGGGTAAGAAACCAAATATTTCCCATCTTAAACCCTTTGGATGTTCATGTTTCATCCTGAATAATGGTAAGTCCAACCTAGGTAAGTTTGATGAGAAAAGTGATAAGGGAACTTTCCTAGGCTATGCACTTAATTCTAGAGCTTATCGAGTGTTCAATAAACGGACTTTGGTTGTTGAAGAAAGTCCTCATGTAATTTTTGATGAATCTGAAGCAAAACTGACTACTCAAATTGTGGATGTAGGAGAAGCCCCCAAAGATACAACTAATGCTGGAACATCTAAAGTCAAGGATGAACCGAAGGGAGGAATACCCAGCAAGAGTGAAGAAGATGAAGATCCTTCAATTGAAACACTACAAGAGCAGCAAGTGCAGCACCCCGACTTGCCAAGCACCTCCACATTCTTAAGGGATCATCCAGCTGAAAACATAATCCGTAATCCTCAAGATGGGGTAAGAACCAGAGCTTCTCTAATGCAAGTAGTAGAAGAAGATTTGATAGCTTTAATTTCATAGGAAGAGCCTAAGGATATCCATGAAGCTCTTCAAAATGAATCCTGGATCCAGGCTATGTATGAAGACCTGCATCAGTTTGAAAGAAACCGGGTGTGGACTCTAGTGCCACGGCTTAAGAATCAATCCATTATCGGAACCCGATGGGTTTTCAGGAATAAGCTAAATGATACGGGATTGGTTGTTAGGAACAAGGCCCGGCTTGTGGCCAACCAGGAGATGTGTATTGATTTTGATGAGTCATTTGCACCGGTTGCTCGTCTAGAAGCAGTCCGGATTTTATTGTCCTATGCTTGCTCATCTAACTTTAAATTGTTTCAAATGGATGTTAAATCTATGTTTCTAAATGGGTATATCAAAGAGGATATTTTTGTAGAACAACCACCAGATTTTGAAGACCCCAAACATCCACAACATGTGTACAAGCTCCAGAAGGCCTTGTATGGACTAAAGCAAGCACCAAGGGCATGGTATGAATGGCTCACGTCATTTTTGATTGAAAATAATTTCAAGAGAGGTAAGGTTGATCAAACACTTTTCACAAAGAAATCAGGTAACGATATATTAGTAGTTCAAGTTGTTGACACCCGTTTTATACCCAATAAGTCGGGTCATCTCCTTATTTATTCAATATGGTGCTCCGAGTTGTTCACTCTTCATTGAATTTCTTTTAATCAGTTGAAGCCTGTTTTCTGGGTCTCAATTCCTGGATTAGACCTGGTTCCTGGTGGCACTTCGTTCAAAAGCTTGGCAATCCCTCCATTCTATTTTCTTGAAAATCAATGATAATAACGGTCTGGACTAGGCGCGTCATTTCATAATAACGCATGAATCATAGGCCGTCACTCTTTGAAGAGTCCCAAGAGTTAGGGTCTTGTTGCCCTTTGATAATAACGGTCTACTCCCTGGCCGTTGTTCCCTTATGACGCCCTATGCCCTGGCCGTTACTTATTTGCAGAGTCCTATTGTTTAGATCTTCTTCCCGTCGATCTTATCCTTTGGATAAGATTGAATATGACGGTCATGCCTTGGAGCGTTATTTCAAAGTGGCGGTCTATCGTAAGGCCGTTACTTCCTTCAGAGAGTCCTGACAGTTTAGGCCATTTCTCTGCTACTCCGTGGACGAGATAGGGTTTTGGATTGGCATTATCTCCTTCAATTCTAATCCTCAGGACCTCTCGTTTGTTTCTTTGGACTCTTGTTGATTTTATCCTCAAGGATTTGCTAAGGATTATCCTCCTTTCTTGGCTGATTTATCTTCAACTCGACCTGAGAGTTTGAGGGAGTCTATAAATAGAACTCTTGATTTCATAACCCAAGAGAGGAAGGTTTGATTCACGACGAAGTGCTGCCAAATTCAGGAGTCATCTACATCCAGGAGGAGCTGCTTCCCACGTCCATCTTCCAAGTCAAGGGAGTATTTTGGGTTTTAGTTTGTCAAGATCATCATCATTGCATGCTCAAGTTTCCCTTGGTTTTATTAATCAAAAGCATTATCCCTCCTCTTCCTCCACGTTTTCACTGTTGCTAAGCATACACATATCCTCCTAAACTTAAAAAACGCCCAGAGGGGTTAAAAACCAACAACTCCCCGGTAATCCCCTCTCCTTTTGATGTTCTCAAGCTTTTTAGGGATTGATGCTATACTTATGTTGAGGGCTAATTGAGGTTGTGTTGTTTTGCTTTCTACATCCTTGGCAGGTTTTACAGGATCACTAGCACGAGGGCCAAGCCTTCTAGCCGGCTGGAAGGGTTGGAGTTCAAAGAGTTCATATCTTTTCACTGCAGGTTATCTGACGGTCAGGTGCAGGAGCGTTATTTCCTTTTGGCGGTCTATCGTACGACCGTTACTTCCAAGCGACGCACAGGGTTTGGACCGTTATTTGCAAGTTGATCTGCAGGCTTTCCTTGGTTTTCTCTCCCGTGGGCGGGTGTTTCATCCACCTGTTTCCAAGGTATATTCGAGTCTTTGACTTGTGTTTACTTTGGTGGCGATCACGACTTTCCTTAGTGTTGGGCACTTGCTGTCTTTTTCATCAAATCTATTTATTCTCCTTGATTGTTCCACCCCTAGCGGTGTGTTTTTATTTATCTTTGCTCCACGCCTCGGCGTGTGTTTTAGTTTTTCCCTTAGCGTAATTTGATTGAGATAGCGTGCCCATGCTAGAGTCAGATTTGATTGCCTAGGTTCATGTTCACATGTGCATAGGTTGAGCTGATCTTTGGTAGTTTATTTATCATCTTGCCATATCATTTTTCAAAACCCTCACAATCAACTACTAAAAAAGAAAGAAGATAAGAAGAGATAGGTAAACAAACAATCAACAGATAATTTTTTGGCGATCACGGTGGGACAAACTAGTGCCAATCGTGCTTCTGATTCCTGTTTAAACTTGCCATCATCTGTTTGCTCAGTTGTCTTTTGATCCCTTTGTTTTCCCCCCCTTTCTGGTTTTCTGAAACATACGACGGCCCTGTCTCGGCGCGTTACAGTGGTCTGACGCAGGGACATCTGGCCGTCGCTTGTCTTTGTGGTGTGAGCTTTCACGGGTTTTCCTGTTACTTCAGTTTGTTTTTGGTTCCCTGGCTCATACGACGGTCTGGAAGCCCTGCGTTACATTATTTATGGCGGTCTGGTCTCTGACCGTTATTCGGTTCTGACGCAGGGGCCTTCGTCCGTCATTCTCCTGGCAGGTACGCATCCGAGGTGCAGTTATTTCCGCAGTTTTTGGCTGTGATTTATTGCTTGAGTGCTGCTTGATTTCTGCCATAATTCCATTCATATCTTCATATCATTATGTGCACCATTGTTTGCTAGATTCTAGGCTAGACTTTGCATGCACTCCGGTGCACATAGGGTCATCCATCTTTTCATATATTAGACTGCATTTTCCTACCTTGTTGTGAGGACCTCTCGTCTCCATATTCCTTGGGGCCGACTAGGAAATCACAGCAGGGACCTCCATAAGTCCCCGCGAGCTGTGGATTCCCACACGGACGCCGGGCCGGTTGTACCTTCCCCCCTTGTGTCTAGGGTTGCATAAGTGAAGGAGTGGTCACACTTAAAGTCAAGCCAAGTCCATATCCACCTCCTATTAGGAACCCATTTGGAGAGAGCACATATCAATCAATTCACTAAAGTTCCAAAGGAGAAACCATAAAGAAACTTTGTTTGCATCATCTTAAGCAACTTGGTTGGCTTTTGAGTATCTTCATTCCCTATCACTTATATCTTGTTTGAGTCACCTAGGTGCGGTTGCTCATTGTGTGTTTGTTGTGTTTGTTGTTTTGCATTTATCAAGGTTGTCCGTTGCATGTGGAGTTGTTTTCGTTCGTCCGAATCATATCCTCGAATCGCTTCCTCCTTCACGTTCTATTCCAATCCCCTCTTCGAATCTACCATGGCATCCTGTAATCCTCCTCGCTCCCAAGAAGATTCCCTTCCTCAAGGGCTCCTTGAGAACCCCCCGAGGGTTATTTCTTTCTCCGCTGGAGAGGGGACCGCCCCTCTCTCATCCTCCACTCCCGTAGAAGGTGGTCAGGTCATCCCTTCTTTATCCACTCCTTCCGCGGGCTCTGTCCTCCATATGATGGCCTAGTTAAATCCGACCCAACTCCAGGTCCTCTATCAGGCCATGCAAGGGTCCAATCCTCCTCCCTCTGCTACCGTCCAGGGGCACTCTAATTCTTCCATTATTGGGCCGTCTGTTCAGCCCACCCCGATTGAGCTCACCCCGGTCCAGCCCCGGACCATCACCTTTGCTGGCATGGAGATGGGTCAATCCTCCAATTCGACCCATCAATCTTTTGATAAGGGGAAATCGCCTATCCTCTCTCTTCCGATGGATTATCACCCCTCTGCTCCGGCGGCTCCACAGGTCCTCGTGGGCCCATCCGATTTCTTGCCCCAACAGCACGGGGTGGCCCAATTTCACTCCAATCCGGGTCTATCTCAGGCCCAGTATTCTTCTTACGGCCCCCCTAATTCCACTAGTTATCCTTCTGCTCCTTCCTATGGGCTCCCGCCCTCGGCAACCGCCATTCCTTCTGCTCACCAGATACAATCAACTCCCTTCACTGCCCCTGCTCCCTCTCGAGAGCAGGATTTGCTTAATAAGTGGGCCGCCATGCAGCAACAGCTTGATTTTCTCCAGAAGAAGGTGGGCCCACAATCCTTGGCTGATATTCCCGTCCCAAGCTTCCAGAACATCCGTTTCCCTCCGCAGTCTGAGCTCCCCAACTACCGTAAGTATGATGGGAACAGCAATCCCTTCATCCATGTGAGGGATTTTCTGTATGAATCGGCGCAGTTCCAATATGATGATCGCCTTATGGCGTACCTATTCCGTCGATCATTGGATGGCGTTGCTCTGGAATGGTTTTATTCTCTGCCCCTAGAAGAGGCCGAGAGCTTCAAAGTGGTCAAGGACAAGTTTATTCAACGGTTTCAAGATCGGGTCGGCCCGGAATACTCATTCACAGATCTGGTGGCCGAGAAAATGAAGTCGGATGAGGAATTCGCAACTTATGTAGATAGATGGAGGCAGATGGCCGCCAGGGTGCCCGGCCATATTCCAGAGGAAGAAAAAGTTAAACTGCTAATTTCAAATGCTACGCCCACCTTCAAGAACATCCTGGCAATGAACGATATAGCCAATATGCATCAACTGTATAGCCGGGCGCGATTTATACAAACTCAGTTTAAGGACTCCCCTATCCATTCTCTTTTTGAAAACCAAAAGCCCAAGTACCATAAGAAACCACAGGGGCCGGTTACCGAAGGAGTCCAGACAAATGAGCAAGTACAAGCTGTTGCTTTTCCCTACCAAGCCGCACCATTCCGCTACAACCAAAGCCCCCGCAATCCGCAAAACTCCGCTCCGCAACACTTTCAAAACACTCCACAAAACCCTCCGCCTACCTTCACCATCCCGCAAAACACCTTCACCGCACCACAACAACCACCACCATCACCGCAATACCATAACGTCCCTCCACCCGGCGGCTACAACAATAATAATCCCAACAGCAAGCGCCCGGCTCCCAGAAGAGCCCAGTATCCTCCATTGCCAGAGACACTTACCGACATATTCTCAGCGCTCATGGCAGTAAATGCAATTGAACTTCCTCCGGAAAAGACTGTCTGGAACCCAGCTGTTGATCAAACTAAGTATTGCATGTTCCATCGGCAGCCGGGTCACACTATAGAAGGATGCTTTCACTTCCGAGATCTCGTGTACGACTTACACGAAGGACAGAGAATAGACTGGGCCGAGATGCATAGGGCCATTATGGAGATCAAAGAGAAGAGAAGGCAGCCGCAGGGGCAGCAAGTGCAGCAGCATCCAGCACCGCAGCCGCAGCAGCCGCCACAACAGCAGCCACCGCAGCAAGCACAAGATCTGGGCATCCATCAGAATCCGATGCCAAACCATCAACCCGCTCCTCCGTAGCAGCCGCCAGCACCAGCACAAGTTAATGTAGTCCAACCACCGGCCTCCAACGCTGGGTGGTCATTTGATGATGATGGCGCCGCACCACAGGTCATGGCCTTCCACCACAAACCTTCCTTCATCCTCCCTACCCAACCAACACCCTCTCCACTCATCCCACCATTCACACCCGCTCCGCTCACCATCCCGTCGTATCCTTCGCCAACCCCCGTCACCGTCATCACACCACCATCCAATCCCGCACCTATCCTTACCCATCCATTCACCCTGCCTTCGCTAGCACCCACATCCATCACCACCCTACCACCCACCAATCCTTCACCTATCATCCGCGCATCCCCCATTAACTTCACCAACCCTCCGCTTTGCCAAACTGCCTCTCCCACGCCACCTATTCCACTCATTCGCCCCGCAGGGCCCATCATACTATCCCCCGATGCCACGGCAAATTGTGCTCTAAGGAGCGGGAAGATGTTCCATCGGAACTACGCCACTACTAGCAATCCCCAGTCTTCCCAACCGGTGGCCGAACAAGAGGAAGCTGAACCGTTACCGGGGACTCAATATGATTTACTGCATCATCTAGATCGGGTACCCGCCAAGATATCTGTGCTGGAGTTAATCAAAAGGTCCACTCTCCATCAAGATGCACTGAGGGATTTTTTGCAGAAGGTCATGGTTAGTGAAGACATGGCAGTCGACAGTCTACCAACGGCACTAGCAACTATCTCTAAAGGGCCGGCAATCACATTCTCTGAGACCGAGCTTGCACCTCCGGGGGCTCGGCAAATGCCGCTCTGCATAACAATTACTTTGAACAAAGTCGACGTTGAAGCAGCACTGGTCGACACTGGGGCCTCAATTAATGTCTGCCCCCTCAGCACTCTCCGAGCCTGCAATATATCTGAGGAGTTACTACGGTCTACCCCCACCACTATAGCAGCATACGACAACTCAAGGCGGGCATGTCACGGGGTAGTCACTATTCAGGCTGAGCTCGGGCCTCTTTCCATGGCTGTAGAATTCTATGTACTTGATATCGACCCTCTGTTCAAGGCTATCTTGGGTCGTCCCTGGATCGACACACTTGGCGTCGTGCCCTCTACTGCGCACCAATGCATTAAATTCCCTTTTCAAGGGAGGGTCGTCAAAGTTAAAAGTTTATCCACGGTACAGTCAGTGAAGGCCATCTCTGAACAGATTCTTCCTACTCTCTAGCCAAGCAGCCGGCCCGTGCTATCAGTGCTGGACCTAAACT
Source organism: Amorphophallus konjac (assembly GCA_022559845.1). Lineage (NCBI taxonomy): Eukaryota > Viridiplantae > Streptophyta > Magnoliopsida > Alismatales > Araceae > Amorphophallus > Amorphophallus konjac. The sequence goes on along the minus strand of CM040124.1, from coordinate 282,566,474 downwards.
TTCCTTGGGCGTACACCACTCCTAGGCCCGTCACTACCCCGGTCAATATCAAGGCAAAGCCGCAGATTCGAGATTCAAAGGGGTGGAACATTATATTGAAACTGGGCTATCAACCGGGGAGAGGCCTCGGTGCACAGCTGCAAGGGATGACCAAGCCCATACCAAAAGGAAGAAAAATGGGCAGACGAGGTCTCGGTTACAAGGAGATAGCATTATCAATGATGGGTGACTCTGGGCCGCTTACCTGGGATTACCGTCAGCATTTTGTCAGAGGGCCCCCACAGCCGGGCACGTTAGCTGCAAAGCCAGTCCAGTCAGAAACCGACATGGTTTGTCCAGTCGCCAGTCCACCCCCGTTGCCAAGGGGGCTAAGTGACGATGTGATCGACTACAGCTGGGCTCTCCAGGGGCTGTTTTGTGAAAGAGGCAGCCAGAAGCCACAGAAGGATCAGCTCATGCAGTGGAGGCCGAAGAAGCGGCCTGGTAATGGTTCAAAGAAAGAAGGGAGCTCGCTGATTGCCCTTTCTCTATCTCCCTCTCATTTTCAGTGCATGATCCAGCTGAAGGGGTTTGTACCCCATCCTCCTCCGATTATGATCAATCCATCCTTCAGTGATCCATTCCAGATTCCGATCAATCCTCCTGCTTATGGGCCTCGCTGCCCCATTAATCTGCCTGCTTTCCCCATCCCTCCGTTTTTTAACTCTCAAATCCACGAGATGTGGGGTTCCTCCTCTTGTGATCTTTTCTTCGATTGCATCTTTCCTGAGCTGTTCCCTATGCAGCTCCCGCCTCCTCCGTCGTGCTATGTGGTCTCCACTGATCTCCAAAAAAAAACGTCAAATTTGAAACGGAGATTTCAGTGGAAGATTATGCTATCCTACCTCCATCCTCCTCCTCCCAGGGGCACGAGTCCCCTGCTCCTTCCCTTCCATTAAGCTTCCTCTCTCCCAGGTCAGAGTTAGGGTCTAGCGAGTCTAGAGAAGTAGAGTCAGTTAGGTCTAAAGAAGTAGGGTCTTGTTCTAGGTCGTTCAACCCTTCCCCCCCTGAGCCACGCTCGCTTGCGCATCCTTCCCGATCTATTCCTGATAGGTTCTTGCAAGATCTAGCTCAGCGGTGTCATGCTCTTTTGAAGTGCCCAGAATTCGTCGCCACGGCGATTGCGATTGAAGATGAAGAAGAAATAGAAGGGGTGTGGAGCGATGACGGATTAGGCGTCTATGAAGTGCTGGATGAGAAAGAGCCAATTGATGAAGACAGCGATGTAGAGGATACTGCCGACTTATATGCAAAGGGACTGAAGAGATTCGACCAGCCGTCGACGGCAGTGGATGAACCTACAAAGGAAATCAACTTGGGAACAGAAGAAGATCCAAGGCCCATCAATATTTCAGCTAATCTCCCTCCACAGGTAGAAGATGATCTAATTAAGGTACTGAGGGAGTATAGCGATTCTTTCGCCTGGTCTTATGAGGACATGCCAGGTCTTGACCCCTCCTTAGTGGAACACCGACTCGTGCTTAAACCAGGGGCAACACCTGTTAAACAAAGGTCGAGAAGATTTCACCCCCACATGGCCTTGCGGATCAAGGAAGAGGTCGACAAACTTTACAAGGCTAAGTTCGTCAGAGTAGTTTATACCCTCAGTGGGTGGCAAACATAGTCCCTGTTCTCAAGAAGGATGGAAAAGTGCGCATATGCACTGATTTCAGGGACCTTAACAAAGCGTGTCCTAAAGATGATTTCCCGCTGCCTCATATAGACGTCCTTGTTGATAACACTGCCGGGTATGAAGCTCTATCATTCATGGATGGGTACTCAGGCTATAATCAGATCCGTCTCGCTCCTGAAGATCAAGAGAAAACTTCCTTCACCACGCCCTGGGGCACATACTGCTATGTAGTTATGCCTTTTGGATTAAAGAACGCAGGCGCCACCTATCAAAGGGCGATGATGGCTATCTTCCACAACATGATGCACGTCTATATGAAAGCTTATGTGGATGACATTTTGGTGAAGTCAAGATCAAAAGAAGAACACCCCTCTATTTTGGCTAAAGTGCTGCAGAGAGCCAGGGAGTACAAGCTAAAGATGAATCCGAAGAAGTGCGTATTCGGAGTCTCCTCGGGGAAGCTGCTAGGTTTCATAGTGAGCAAACGGGGGATCCAGATTGATCCTAACAAAGCACAGGCCGTCATGGATATGCCTCCGCCGAAGAACATTACGGAACTTCGAGGACTGATTGGTAGATTGCAATTCATTAGAAGATTCATATCCCAGCATTCTCAAAGGTGCCGTCCGTTTTATGAATTGCTCAAGGTAGGGGTCAAGTTTGAATGGAATCAAGATTGTCAAAAGGCCTATGAGGACCTCAAGGAATATCTATCCAATCCCCCGGTTTTGCAACCTCCTGTCCCTGGGAAACCCCTGATCCTATACATCTCGGTCATTGAGGACTCCCTAGGGGCAGTTTTAGCACAAGTGGATGATGAAGGAAAAGAGCGGGCTGCGTACTATCTTTCTCGGTTGTTTAATCCAGCTGAATCCAGGTACACCGCTATGGAGAAGACTTGTGCCGCCTTAGTGTGGGTAGTTCAGAAGCTTAAACATTACTTTCTCGCCCACCCAGTTAGGCTGATCTCTAGAATGGACCCGATCCGTTATCTCTTAGAAAAGCCCGTTCTTTCTAGTAGGTTAGCTCGCTGGCAGAGCTTCCTCTCTCAATTCGATATCACCTTTGTCGTTCAGAAGGCAGTCAAAGGATATGCCATCGCTGAGCATCTTGCACATCTCCCTATTCCTTACACCGACTCTATTCAGGACGATTTCCCTGATGAGCATCTCTCTGTCCTTTCTCAGCATCCCTTCTGGTCTCTGCATTTTGATGGTGCGCTTAACTCACAGGGCCAAGGGATCGGTGCTGTCCTGCTTACTCCTGAGGGAGTAACCATCCCCTTCGCTTATCAACTTCAATTTCCTGCTACCAACAACATCGCTGAGTATGAGGCTCTCCTGGCCGGCTTGAAGCACGCCTATCTCTTAGGCGCACGTTATTTAAACATCATAGGAGACTCTCAGCTCGTCTTACGGCAAGTTCTGTCCACTTACCGTACCCGTGACCCCAAGCTCAAGCCCTACCAAGATTTGGTCACGCTCATCGCTAAGCGATTCCGCAAGCTAATCTATATCCATACTCCCCGTTCTCTGAACATTCTGGCGGATGCATTGGCATCTCTGGCCTCCTCCTTATCCTTCCCTCTCAGTCGTAGTACTGAGACCGTCGTCGTCCAGAGGATGGACGCACCCTCTCTCCAGGATCCTTGGTTCACCAACCTTAGGAAGTCTGCAGAAGTGAGAGCTGAAAAGGAAGATCTCAAGGAGGTATCATTAGCAGAACTAGAGGAAATTTTGGATGAGGAAGAATTACCTTGGTACCATGAAATCGAGTTATTTTGCAAAGAAGGGGCATTCCCAGAAGGGGTAAGAGCTGAGCAGCGCAAAGCAATAAGAAGAGCCGCCACAAAGTACACTATCATTGCAGGAGAACTATACAGGCGCGCTACTAACGGAATGCTCATGAGATGCCTAGATGATGTGGAAGCTTGGAAAGTAGCAGAAGCAGCACATTCTAGCGAGTGTGGAGGTCATGTCAATGGCCAGGCTCTAGCAAAGAAGATTCTTAGGCAGGGCTACTATTGGCCCACTCTGGAGGAAGATTGCTCCCTCTATGTCCGGAGGTGTCTTAAATGCCAACTCCATGCTGATAAAATCCACTCTCCAGCTTCATCTCTTCATCCTATGACTGCTCCTTGGCCATTCTCTATGTGGGCTTTCGACGTCGTCGGCCCACTCGGTGATCCTAATTCTCAGATCAAGCAGAAATCCTTCATTCTCACAGCAACTGAGTACTTCACCAAATGGGCCGAAGCCGAGGCGTACGCAGAGATCAAAGCTACAACGGTGTGCCGCTTCATCATGAAGAATATCATCTCGCGGTTCGGAGTGCCAAGCAGCATCATCACCGACAACGGGCCCCAGTTTGTCTCCCAGGAGCTTAAAGACCTCTGTAAGAAATTCAAAATTACATTGCATCATTCATCACCATATTACCCTCAAGGCAACGGTCAAGCCGAAGCCACTAATAAAACTCTTCTTAAAATCATTAAGAAAACATGTGAAGCACACAAATTTTCTGATTGGCCTGAAAGATTGGTGGAAGCTTTGTGGGCTTACCGCACCTCCGTCCGTACTCCTACGAGACAAACTCCCTATTCTCTAACCTACGGGATGGAGGCGGTGCTCCCATATGAGATCTTAATCCCTTCACTCAGAGTACAGCTCGATAAGGAACTTAATCTCGATGAACGTCGAGAGGCGTTGCTGATCCAACTGGAACTCCTAGATGAGAAGAGGATGAATGCGGCCGATCACGTATCTGTTTATCAAAAGAGAGTTTCGCGTTATTTTCAAAAGAAGGTAATTGAACGAAAATTTTGCAAGGGTGAAATGGTTTTGAAACGCAAATTCATTCGGTCTGCAGGTCCTAGGTCTAAATTGCAACCTAACTGGGAAGGACCGTTTGTAATAAAGAAGCTTATTCAGGGAATGCTTATCGTCTAATCAACGCGGAAGGTGAGGAGCTCTCTCACCCGTGGAATGGGTTGTATCTTAAGCGTTTCTTTCCTTAAAAATCTAAACCATGTACTTTTCCGGCAATAAGAAATGCCTCCCTATCTTCAAAAGAGAGTCTTGAGTAAGGCAAACACACACTACACGACACCCCTGGTCGGGTTCCTTGCTTAAAAAGACACCGTTTTTTCTCGGCCATGCTTTGGGGGAAAGTCAAAATCCCTGTACGTTTCATTCTTCGGCTGCATCCAGGGGCAAGGAGTAAATAAGAAGGAGACAACCGATCCAAACTCCCTAACGAGAAGAGGTCTCAAATAGGGGCAAGTCCGTTATGACCTGACTCCACAAGAAAGTAAAAAAAAGAAAAGCAAAGGAGTGCTCTTTACCATGAAATCAAAAAAACATCACCTCAAGGTCTGTGAATGAATTCTCAAAAGCTCCAAAAGAAAAGAAATTAGGCATGACAAGAGTGGCAGTACAGTTCCCCGCGGGACGTTATGAGCCCGGTCGCATACATACCTAAGTGGATAAAGGTTCGATGACGGACATAAAAGAGCCCCGGCACAACAGACCAAATCTCTAATAAGGTTGTACGGTGAGGGAATCAAGTTCTAAAAACTTCCATATCTAGCCTAAGCTTACCCCCATATTCCTTTTTCTTTTTAGGACTGAGACGAGTACCCTAGGTATGGCTTTGGTAAAAATACCGTCACGATGATCAGGTCTCGGCCAGGGGTTGTCACACTATTTGCACGCCGGTCTCGAGACTCAAGCTAAAAACAAGGGAGGTCTCGTGTTGCTAGAAAGGCACTGGTGTTTCAAAATCCAAAAACATCAAATATGTTTCAAAATCTAAAAACAATCAAATATTTTCAAAATCCAAAAACATCAAATATTTCAAAAAAATCCAAACAAATCAAATCTTTTCAAAAGCATTCAATACTTCCATCATCTGCATAACATGCATCGCATTTTCATTATGTTTTCGCCTATTTAATAAGGCTCCACCCTTTGACCAAATATCAAGAAACGGTCATTATCTAACTTGCTTCGAGGCAAGGGGTTGAGTCTAAGAACGGATCTAACTTGTTCCATGTCTAAGTGTGTGCAGAGTACAGGGGCAAGCCCAAAGGTAAAAGCTCACAACTATGCAGGTTCAGGTGTGTAACGCGCCAGCATCAGACCGTTAAAGTCATGTAACGGGCCCATCTCGGACCGTCACTTCCTTCAGGCGTGGGCCTTCTTCCTTTCAATTAAACCATCATCATGACGGTCTGGGAACATACCGTTACTTTGAAATAACGGCCCAAGATCCATCCGTCACCTCCTTCAGAGATTGAGTTCCTGTTACTTCCCTTATGACGGCCTACTTCAGACCGTCGTTTCCAAATAGCGCCCCAGAGTACATCCGTTACTCCCCCCAGAAACTCTGATTATTCACATCAATCTAATCTTCCAAAGCACACAACTCAAGTTCTTTCAATTGAGGCAATCTCATCTCATTCAAGCAAGCTTAATAAAATGTAATTCAAGATAAACCAAGTTCTGAGTGGCAATCTCATAACATCTTTCATAAACAAAGGAAAATCAAAGTACATTCAACTTCTTATCCGCAAGAGGGCGGATTCTTCTCAACTCTTTCAAGTAATCTCGGCGTGTTTCGTCATTTTCTTCAACTTCTGCCTCCCACGGGCGCACCTTGCTGATCTCCCACATGGTCAGCGCGTTCCGGATCGCTCTTTCATCTTCCTCGGTCCCCATCTTCCTAGGTAGGAGGGGAGGGTAGTGCGATAGTGCAGAAACACTGATTCGAGGTAATCCGATCTGAAGGTGGCATCGGTGCGGGTTGTAGATTGCCATGGTAGTGTTTCCAACCAGCTGGAGGTCCAGGCCTTGACGCCGCGGTATTTTAAGAAGAATGCTTCGAAGAACGCTTGGTCGCATGATGAACCTTTCAAGAGGCAAAGCATTGAAAAAGAGGAGCCATTCATCCCGCGTTTTCTTATCCGCCGTCCTGCATTCAACATGAGAAGAATATCCAAAAGCCCCTCCAATGAAGAAGAGGGGGTGGCTCCCAAAGATCCGGCTCGCCGAAGTTATATCTTCCTTGGGAAGGAATTTGATTCTCACTCCTATCCAACACTCAAGGAGTATCATGGAACCGAACAAAGGCCCTCCAAGGCAAGCCGAGTTTAGTCCTTCATAGAGGTATGAGAGGACCGCTTGAGAAATAGACATACCCCGCCACAGTCCGCTAATAATGCTAAGATTTTGGATATCTAAGAGGTGGTCGGTTGTGGAGAAAAGGAAGACCCCACACAAGCAAACCGCTGCCGCCTTGGCTATTGCTTCGTGTCTCTCCCACTTGTTTTTACAGTGAGACACTATCCATTGTGCCATAGGGATCAAGTGAATGTGGCGCGGGCTGATCATGGTCCGCACGTCCTTTGGGTTATGAATGAAGTCGCTTAAGATCAAGGACGGATCAATAGGTTCTATTGTATAGCAAACCCGATCCTCATCCCCCACCTTAGTCTTAGGAAGGGCTAGGTAGGTCTCTACCTCCTCCAATAGGACGGTTGCTTCAAAGGAAGGGAAGATGAGGGTATGAGTTTGTGGATGCCATAGTTCCACAAGGGCTGAAAGGCATGGCCAGTCTAAAGACAATTTCTGAAATTTTTTGCCTAGAACCAAGAGGGGTTGGAGGTGCCACGCTTTGAGGATTGATACCACCTCTAAAGAGAGTGCCTTTACCATGGGAGCCACCCACTTCAGGTTGGAGTAACACCTTGGGCCAGGAAGAGGCTTGAAGAAGAAAAGAAGAAGGAAGGTTCTGAAGAAAATTAAAGTGCAGCAAAAAAATCTGAACTTTGGATGAAGTCATGCAAGCTTACCACCCTTTGGACATTAGAGCTTAGATGCTTGGGGATTGAGGTTAGCCGTCGGAGCTCTCCATGTTCCTTCCTTGCAGCTTTAGGGCCGGTGTGGGCTTTCTCCTCCATAGCCATCACCTCGAAGCTCCTCTTCATCATGTTTTCTGCCCTTTAGAGAGGGCTCTTCAAACCCTAGAACAGAGGTTTTAGCAAAACTGCGATTTTGATTAAGGTTTTAAGTTGCCAAGGCTTGTATTTAACGTTGGAAGGGTAAGACCCGGGCTAGAAGGCTTTATCTTCAATTAGGATAAGTCCTAGCGGTGATTTAAGTGGCCAAACCTCGGGTTTTAGTTATCTCGGCTCAATCCGATTCGGATTGCGACCCAGACTCTAACGGTCCATCGCATGGCCGTCACTCCACTCTAACGCGCCATCACTCGACCGTCGCATTCTCTGTGGGTTTCAGTTCCCCGGATCATGTTCTGTGGAGAGTAACGGCCGTATGGTCTACCGTCGCTTTCTGTAACGCTCTATCCCTGAGCCGTCACATTCTCAGCCACTTGGTTCTTTCTCTTCTGGGCTAAAACGCTTCCTGACGGTCTTACTTCTGACCGTCTCTTGATTCTGACGCATCCCCTTCGGACCGTCACATTTTCCTGCTAGTTGCCCTGCCCAACTAACGTTCTGCCATGATCAACGGTCTGAGCCTTGGCCGTTATCTGTCTCTGACGCACCATCCATTGGCCGTCGTTTATCCTGAAGCCCCACAGCCCGTGTGGGCCTCTGATGATTAACGGTCTCTCACCAGAGCGTCGCTTTATTATGACGGTCAGATCTTGGACCGTCACTTTCTCTGCTGCTGGGTTCAAGCTATTCCTTTAATCCTTGACTAGACCTGGCGGTCTTTCACATTTATACACCTCATCTTCTTCCCATTTTCATACATACATTCCGGCATACATCTCATTCATTCATCCACATTTCATCCATCCTGTACATCTCATTCATCCATTCACGCTCGCATCAAATTAAAACAGAAAAATGAAAAAGATAATTTCATTCCATTTTTAACCAAAGATTCTATACAAATAAAAAGAAAACATAAGAAAAGGCATCATTCGGCCGGCTTATCCGCTGGGCCACCCTCATCCTCCCCATCCTCTGGTCTCCTCGGAGGTGGCGGTGCTATGGAAGCACTCTCCTCCTGCTGTCCTCTCTCCGCCCTCTCATTTCTCTGTTGGCCGGCGGAACTAACTAGGAAATCCCCAACCGAGCCACTAGGGGCAGCACTCCTATGAGCCCCGCTCCGGGAAGAACTCCGCTCTGGTGCCCGGCCTAGCATCCGGACCGTCTGCTCCATGGTCTGCAGCCTGATCTTCAGTGTGAAGATCTGGCGTCGCGTCTCCCGTGCCTCGGTCCGATAGCGATCAAGATCCGCGGTCCCAAGGCGAAGGTCCTTCACCTCGGCCTGCGCCCGTGCTAAATCTGCCCGAAGTCGCTCCATCTCCACGTCGTCCGCATGACGAGGGGTCTCCGCTCTCAGTCGGGCTATCTCTGCCCGCACGAGCTCCGTCTCTGCTCGAGCTCGATCAGTCTCGGCCCGGCTCCTCTCTACCTCTGCCCTCGCCTGAGTGGCCTCCGCCACTGCCGCTGCCAGCTCTATCGCCTGTAGATTGCATTGCATTGTATATAGGTTAGTCGTATAAATTTAATTAGCATAAGCATAATCAAAAAGCATGTAAGTATCTTACCCGCTCCGCGAGGGTGGCCTCCGCCTCCTCGGCCCGGGCGACCGCCCGAGCAAAATCAGCATCTCGCCCAACCCTGTCTCCCGCAGGCTGCGAGGACGACGATGGGGCATCCGGTCCGGCTCGTTGAGCTCCCTCTGCCCGCTGCATTGTCATAGCCGAAGCATTAGCATCATGCATAATCATAGTCATATCATGAGCATTTAGAATCTCACCAGGAGCTCCAGAGCAGTCCGGTACTCATCCCGCTGCAGGATGGTAGAGTGGAGTAGTCCCTCTAGCTCAGCTATCCGCCCCTCAGGATCGAGTTGCATGTAGAAAGCATAAGCCAGCATGTCACCTCCACATTGCATCATATAAGAAAGAGTTTCTTAGTTTAGAATTGCATACCGGTCGACCTCGGTATACCCGGTCGCCGTAGTGTCGAGCAAAGGCCTTCAGGTAGGCCTCGTCGCTCTCGTCCCGCTCTTTCACGGCCCTGCCTCGCTGCCTCCAGTCGAGGACGTACTTCACCTTCCGGGCGCGCCAATCCACACTCCCACTGATGCCCCTCGCCGACTTGCCTGGGCGGTCATCGTTGCGATGTGGAAAGGCCACCTCGGGCTGGTGTAGTCCCCGAGTCCGCAGGATCAGCCTGTAGTGCAGAGGCTCGATGATATGGATGCAATGCAACCATATGTCTCGCCCCCGGTACGATAAGGACGCCTCCACCCACGGCTGTCCTGTGTAGCCCTCGCTGCGGTACGGGGTCCATCTCACCTGAAAGCATTTCATTCATTTCATTCATTTGTCAGCATTTGTCAGCATATAGAAGCATATAGAAATCATTTTGAGTCTCGGGCTTACCGATGTGTGTGGGTAGGCGTCCAGGTCATCCTGGATCGTCCGGGTCAATCTGAGGATCGATCCCATGTCCCTCACCACCGACCATCGCCTCGCGATTGGTATGAGGCCGGGATGGAGTAATGTACCTCTCCCAATGCCCGGGAGGTACATGTAGCTCCAGACCTGCATTTAGAGATCAAGTCAGTCGAATCATTTGCATAAGACATTTTGCATAAATCACTGCATTGCATAAACATGGCATAGTAGAAAGCATTTAAAATGCATTTACCTGTAGGAAAGGCGAGAAGCCGCCCAGCATGGTCTGCCGGTCCGTGGTGCTTAGGGAGTCGAACAGGAATGCTAGTACTGCTGCCCCCCATGCATACTTCCTCACTCTGCCCAGATCCTCTAGCAGCGGCAGCAATCTGCAGCTGATGACATCTGCCCGAGTCGCGAACAGGAGCTTCCCGAACAGTAGCATCAGGAAGCGCCTGAGCACTCTATCTCCCTCTGTCCCTGCCTCTGCCGCCACGCGAGGGCGCACCTGGTCAATCACCCTGCCCAGATGCTCTTCCGGCAACTCTCCTACGGTGATTGCCGCTCCCCTCAATCCCAAACTTTCCTGCAGCACCGATCTCGCGAGCTGGGAAGAGGACTGACCCGGCCTGATCAGGTCCGACCCGGCCTGATCAGGTCCGACCCCAGCAGCTGCTGCGCTATCTCCCGGTAGTCCCCGTACGTCCATCATGTCACTGCGGAGCCGTGGACTCTTAATCCTGTAATCCTCGCTATGTCTTCCAATGTGGGGATCATGTGGCCCCACGGGAAGATGAAAGCACGGCTGATCGGGTCCCATCTCTCATGAAGTGCGTATAGCAGTGGTGTATCCATCCGGATCATCTCGATGCTGAGCACCTCGGCGAATCCCATCTCGGCAAGTCTCTCCCTCTGGTAGTCGGACAGTGCCTGGTACACCGCCCGGATCTGAAGCCAGGAGATCCGTGATCTCCTCTTTCCCTGCATTGCATATTAGATCATTAGTTAGTCCATTTTGCATCATATAATCGTGGCATAAACATTCATAATTGAAAACAAAACAAAAATTGAAAATTGAAAACCCTAGAAAATAGTTTGAATCCCTGGCAGAAGTAACGGCCCTGTGTTAGGGCGTTACTTGTTTCTGACGCACCCAGGATGGAGCGTCAGGGTAGTGACGGTCGCTGGCAGGACCGTCACTTCGTCTGCTGGTTGGGATTTTTTCCCTTGCATTCTTGTGGTTTCCCACTTTGGCCAAAGGGCCTACAATGACTCCTAGTGGGTTCGTAGACCCATTTCTACCCTCATTCCCCACATGCACACATGAATTAAGAACATAAAAAATCAAAATTTGAAAATTAGGGCGGAGGGCCTACCTCGTGGTCCATGGCTCTCTTCTTCTTCTTCTGTGGTTCCTTGGGCTCCTCTGCACCCAAGGGAACTTCCCCCTCGTCCCCCGTAGTCGTGGGAACTTCTTCTTCTTCCGTTTGATCTCCCCTCGTCGGTTGTTCCGCTTCCGCCGACGGGATCACCTCCCGTTCGATCCGGCGGCGAAGCCGCCGTATAGCCATCTTCTTTCCTCTCCCTCTCTTCTGAGGTGGTGGCTGCGGTGCCTCGTCGCCGGCCATTGGAAGGTGGAGGTGGAGATCGCCGGTGGGTTTTTCTGGTTTGGTGTTTTGGGGGGTTGAGTGTATGGAATGAGACCGAAGCCGTTCGGTTTGTTTTTTTGAAAACTCAGGAGAAGCGACGGTCTATCGTTAGACCGTCACATCGTCTTGACGCTCCCCTCTAAGGCCGTCACTTGTGACTGACTGTTTTATTGAAGAATTTGAACTGACTTGGTGTTGACGGACTAGGGGTAATCCGTCATTTTCATGTGACGCTCCTGAGTCAGGCCGTTATATGCTTGCAAGTTTCTTGATGAATGAATGGTCCAATTAATACTTGAATATTCCTATTGTCTATCATGTTGTTCCTTATGGGTATTTTTTGCACAGACAATGGTTATGCCTAAACTCTTATTTTGATGGATTATTGTTGGAACTATGAACAGAAGGCACGCTTCGCCGTCCGTCAAGCAGGTAAGTCAGGTATTGTATCTCGTTCCCTTATCCCTTAATGCATTACTATATGTTATCTATGATGTATTACCTCGAGAACCGGCTGGTCATTCAGGTGTCCTGGGATCTGATGTTCCCCTTAAACAAAAATGATGATGATCTAAGTTCACATGAATAATCGTTGGACAGGCCGTTAAGTTGGAAAAGTTGGGGATGATGGTTCTATCTTGCACGCCGTGGTTGCAGATAGTGTCTTGACTCTGGTTTCTCCAATCTAGCAATATTATTCTCGAGTATTTGATATTTTATCTTTCTTTGCATTTGCTTTGAAGATTTATTTTTCTTTAGCCCAGCATGCATCATACGCATTCTTTGAGCATTCATGAGCTTCATTTGGTCAAGAGGTCTCATTGACGGTGAACAGCTGTGTTCTTGATCCCGGATAAGGAGAATTATTCCACTCTGAATTTGAAGGTTTCCTTCGATTTGCTCGCTTGATCTGGTTGACTGAAGATTCCTGTCTGGAGTTTAGTCTCTTTCCTTTCCGTTCCCTCCGGCGGCCAGCCGTGTTTCCTTTCCTTAGTTAATTAAATCCTCCAGACTTGCGTCCTTTGGTTAGCTATTTCCTTGTGATCAGTTTTGAAGTTTTTCCAGAAAATTCTTATCGCTTGTTGGTGAAAAACGGGTGTCGTTTACCTTAACGCCCTCTTTTTGATCCACTCCGTTTCATTTTCACTTCATCTCCATGTTCCATTTCACTTTCGCTTCACTTCCGCTCGTTCCCCTGCAAAGAGGACGTTAAGGAGGGGCATCTGTTGACACCCGTTTTATACCCAATAAGTCGGGTCATCTCCTTATTTATTCAATATGGTGCTCCGAGTTGTTCACTCTTCATTGAATTTCTTTTAATCAGTTGAAGCCTGTTTTCTGGGTCTCAATTCCTGGATTAGACCTGGTTCCTGGTGGCATTTCGTTCAAAAGCTTGACAATCCCTCCATTCTATTTTCTTGAAAATCAATGATAATAACGGTCTGGACTAGGCGCGTCATTTCATAATAACGCATGAATCATAGGCCGTCACTCTTTGAAGAGTCCCAAGAGTTAGGGTCTCGTTGCCCTTTGATAATAACGGTCTACTCCCTGGCCGTTGTTCCCTTATGACGCCCTATGCCCTGGCCGTTACTTATTTGCAGAGTCCTATTGTTTAGATCTTCTTCCCGTCGATCTTATCCTTTGGATAAGATTGAATATGACGGTCATGCCTTGGAGCGTTATTTCAAAGTGGCGGTCTATCGTAAGGCCGTTACTTCCTTCAGAGAGTCCTGACAGTTCAGGCCTTTTCTCTGCTACTCCGTGGACGAGATAGGGTTTTGGATTGGCATTATCTCCTTCAATTCTAATCCTCAGGACCTCTCGTTTGTTTCTTTGGACTCTTGTTGATTTTATCCTCAAGGATTTGCTAAGGATTATCCTCCTTTCTTGGCTGATTTATCTTCAACTCGACCTGAGAGTTTGAGGGAGTCTATAAATAGAACTCTTGATTTCATAACCCAAGAGAGGAAGGTTTGATTCACGACGAAGTGCTGCCAAATTCAGGAGTCATCTACATCCAGGAGGAGCTGCTTCCCACGTCCATCTTCCAAGTCAAGGGAGTATTTTGGGTTTTAGTTTGTCAAGATCATCATCATTGCATGCTCAAGTTTCCCTTGGTTTTATTAATCAAAAGCATTGTCCCTCCTCTTCCTCCACGTTTTCACTGTTGCTAAGCATACACATATCCTCCTAAACTTAAAAAACGCCCAGAGGGGTTAAAAACCAACAACTCCCCGGTAATCCCCTCTCCTTTTGATGTTCTCAAGCTTTTTAGGGATTGATGCTATACTTATGTTGAGGGCTAATTGAGGTTGTGTTGTTTTGCTTTCTACATCCTTGGCAGGTTTTACAGGATCACTAGCACGAGGCCCAAGCCTTCTAGCCGGCTGGAAGGGTTGGAGTTCAAAGAGTTCATATCTTTTCACTGCAGGTTATCTGACGGTCAGGTGCAGGAGCGTTATTTCCTTTTGGCGGTCTATCGTACGACCGTTACTTCCAAGCGATGCACAGGGTTTGGACCGTTATTTGCAAGTTGATCTGCAGGCTTTCCTTGGTTTTCTCTCCCGTGGGCGGGTGTTTCATCCACCTGTTTCCAAGGTATATTCGAGTCTTTGACTTGTGTTTACTTTGGTGGCGATCATGACTTTCCTTAGTGTTGGGCACTAGCTGTCTTTTTCATCAAATCTATTTATTCTCCTTGATTGTTCCACCCCTAGCGGTGTGTTTTTATTTATCTTTGCTCCACGCCCCGGCGTGTGTTTTCGTTTTTCCCTTAGCGTAATTTGATTGAGATAGCGTGCCCATGCTTGAGTCAGATTTGATTGCCTAGGTTCATGTTCACATGTGCATTGGTTGAGCTGATCTTTGGTAGTTTATTTATCATCTTGCCATATCATTTTTCAAAACCCTCACAATCAACTACTAAAAAAGAAAGAAGATAAGAAGAGATAGGTAAACAAACAATCAACACAAGTGTATGTGGATGACATAATTTTTGGACCTACTAATAATGTGCTATGTGATGAATTTGCAGAAATCATGTAAGGTGAGTTTGAAATGAGTCTAATGGGTGAACTCACATTCTTTCTTGGACTACAGGTGAAGCAAACACCTGAGGACATTTTCATAAGCCAAGCCAAGTACACAATGGAGCTTTTGAAGAAATATGGGATGACTGAAGCCAAACCATTGTCAACTCCAATGGCCACAACCTCGAAGTTAGACAAAGATGAAAATGGTAAAACAGTAGATCCTATGCCGTTTCGAGGTATCATCGGATCACTACTGTATCTTACAGCATGCCGCCCTAACATTCAATTCAGTGTATGTCTTTGTGCCCGTTTTCAGTCATGCCCAAAAGAATCTCACTTATCGGCTGTTAAACGCATCTTTAGATATTTACTTGGCACAATAGATTTCGGCTTGTGGATTCCCATTGGTAGTTCTTTTGATCTGATTGCATACACCGATGCGGATTATGCTTGATGCATTGTCGATCGTAAAATTACTAGTGGGTACTGTCAGTTTCTTGGTGGCTGCCTAGTCTCATGGGCCTCCAAGAAACAACATTCAGTAGCTCTCTCAACGGTCAAGGCTGAATATGTAGCCGTCGGAAGTTGTGGAGCCCAAGTACTTTCGATCAAAAATCAACTGCTTGATTTAGATATTGAGATAAAATGTGTGCCAATCTTGTCTGATAATGCCAGTGCAATCAGCTTGTCTAAAAACCCTGTTCAACATTCTAGAACCAAGCATATTGATATTCGTCATCATTTTCTGAGAGATCATGTAGGCAAGGGGGTCTTTGAATTAAATTTCATTGACACACACAATCAGCTAGCTGACATTTTCACAAAACCCCTCAACCAGGATCAATTTAACAAGATAAGAAGAGAACTTGGGATGTGCAAGGGTGAGAGCATTTATGCATAGGCTTTCATTTAGGTTAAGTTCTGTATTTCTAGAAACTCATATGCATCAAGGGTAGGAAAACATGCATTTTGTCTTTACTTCCTATACCTTGTGTGTTCACATATATTCCTGCATGCTTCAATGTAATTATATGAATAGCCCTCCTTGAAAAATCTTTCTAAGGCCAGGTATTCCTTGGATAAATAATTGTGGACTCAGTGATGTCGGACTTAGGAAACTTCTGAGGGGGAGTTAGAACCGTTCCTCAAATCTACATATATTTCCCTTCCTCCACATCATGTCGTTGGCTCAACTCAGAAGGTCAGTTGTTAGTCCCCCATTTATTAAAAAAAATAGAAAATAAAAGAAAAGGAAATAAAAAAATTTACAAAAATTGGGGTTTTTCTGGGCTAGCGATCGACCGCCAGCCCCGCACCGGTCGACCGGTGGCGGCGAACCGGCCCGACCGGGTCCCAATCGAGCCAACTTATAAGGGGCCCTAAAACCCCCCATTCTCATTCTATCACTTCCATTCACCCTCCACCACTTTACCCTAACCCTAGAACCCATTTTCTCCACCTCCCAAACCTCTCAAGCCCATCATTCCTCCATCCGCACAAGATCCGGCGTGTTCGTCACATTTTCGGGCCGAACTCCATTCGGCCGTTCTTGCGTTCGTGGAGTTCCTACCTAGGTTCTAGTTTGTGGAGAAGGTCTTTTGCAAGCCCCTAGAGTGTCTGTAGTATATTTTCATTCCCCGGGACGAGGGTCCTTTCTTCAAGGGTTTTTTATCGGGTTTTCTAGTTCGGGATGCCGCCTAGACGAAGCTCTCGGCATTCTGCCCAAGGGGAAGGGAGTGGACAGAGACGCGAGGCACCAGCCCCTCCACCACAGCGGGCGCCTACACCACGTTGAGCTCATAGGTTACTTATTCGTCCCATCATCGACCTTCGACTGGTCGATTTCAACGAGGTGAATGAGCTCTTGCCCGATATATGTGCAATATTTGAGATTCAGCCGGGTTGGACTGATTTCATCTCTAGATATAACCATTATTACCCCAATCTAGTACAGCAGTTCTATGGGAACTTGCTTGCAAGAAATGAGCAATTATCTACTGTTGTTCAAGGGTTGAGATTCACATTACACACACCCTATTTGAGAGGTGCTTAGGAGTTGCGGCTAGAGGAGTCGACTTGGTTTATGGTCATGGGGAAGTTGAGGATACATTTTTTGCTATGACTGGCTGTTATTACGTGCGTGGTGTCAGTAATTTGATTACATTGAATGCAAATTATTTTCCACCACTACAGCATGTTTTGCATCATATATTTACATCCCTCATTTACCCAAAGAGTGGCAACATAAATGAAGTCACATAAGTTCATAAATTACTGGTCTTCCATGTCATGAATGGTCTACAAATCAACATGGGTCGCCTCATGACGACTCTCATTGGAGCTTGCCGAAAAAATCTGCAACGATGTTTGCCGTATGTTTCGGAGTTGACCGGGGTATTCATTCATGCTGGGATAAATTTAGCAGAAGAATAGTTTATCTATGTTCGCGAGGATGATGTTTACAATAGGCATAAGATCCTTATAGATATGGGATATTACTATGGTCCCGATGGTGAGCTACGTCGGGATGTACCTACTTATGGAGATGAATATGACAGTGAGGATGAGCTGGGACCACAACAGTAGTAGGTTCAAGGGGATGTACCCCCTCTAGTTCAGGCCGGGGAGCAGCCTCCTCCACCCTCACCTCATCACTTGGATGCCGAGATGCCTCCTCCTACTCAGTTTCATCATGGAGAGTCCTCCACACAGGGCGCCGCCCAGCCTTCTTGGGTAGACTATGAGGTTTTTGACAGGCGGTTCTCTAGGCTAGAGACTCAGGTGGATACTTTTGAGGAGGGACTTTTTGCTCTCGGGGATCACGTTGACACCATGGGCCATGTGATTGACACCATGTCAGGTCGCATGGATTCCTTCTCCACTGCTCTAGATACTCTCTCCACTCATATGGCCCCACTCACCACTTATATGACTAGCCTCACCAACAGTGTTGCTGATTCTAGCCAGTCCTTCCACATTATGAACAATACACTTCTTAGCATGGCTCGTCGTGATGCGGCTCGTGACCTCGCCATTGGCCGTATTCGGGATACTCTTCACACTCAAGCTCATGCTCTTGAAGACATCCGCCGTCTCCTTGGATACCAACCCCCACCTCCAAAGGATCAGCCACCTCCACCTGCAGATGCACCATGAGGATTTTTTTTCTTTCTTCCACCTCTAGCTTGTTGTCCTTTGGTCTTATGTAACTTGGGTCCCTCTTCGTCTATCCTATCCCCTTTTGATGATGGCAAAGGGGGAGAAGTAGTAGTGCAGGGCTTGATATATTTATGTATGTCCGTGTGTGATTGAATGTTTCCATGTCTGATCATGTGAGGATCATGAGTCTGTTTTATGCATTTGTGGTCTAGAGTCGTGCATTCACTCTTGCACTAATGTACATTGTAATGAAATGAATTGAATGCAAATGGTGTTTGATCTCAAATGGCTGGCTCCTATATCTCATTTCCTTTCTAATTGGAAAATAACATGATGAATGGTTTATGTTCGCTAGCATAAAGGGATGTGAGTGAAATGCTTTCATTTCAAACCTTGATCTATATTTTCAAAACATTGCTCAAAGGCACGTTCATGTATTTGAAAAACCCCTTCAGTTTTGTCATCATCAAAAAGGGGGAGATTGTTGAGTATATCCATGTGATTTTGATGATAACAAAACCCAAGTTATGTGTTTTCTCATGTGCTATGTTTCAACAATCAAGTTCGATTTCAACACGAATCTAAAGCCTACTTCACCATGTATCATGCTTAATTGTTTAAACCCTTCGAAATGCATAAATCCTTGTTTTGGTTTCTAATCCACCCAGGTTAAGTTTAAACCCACTCACCTTGATTGGAACAAGGTAGCCATAAACTGATTCGTCCATGTATGATCTTGCATTTGCTAACCTTTTATTTTTTACAGAAACCCCAGCCAGCGGTCGACCGCTAGCTTCTAGAGGTCGACTGATTCTCCCAGCAACCAACGGGCCAGTTTATGAAAAATTCGGGTCGACCGCCCCTGTGCATAGGTCGACCGCCAGCTTCGAAAAGCCCCTATTGTTGACTTTTTATTCTCAACGTGGGAAGCCTATTCCCTTGGAGTTGTTTAATCCCAAAGCCACCAATTTCACCATGATTTGTGGATCTGGTCTGTGGCATGTCCCTTGACCACCCAAGATCTATAAATAATCTCATTGGGGTCAAAAGCCTAATTGATTCAAGCAAGATCAAGGGAGGCCATCAAGGAGAAGAAGGGGTGCACTGTAGCTCCATAAACAGTGCTTCGAGCAAGAAGTTCTTCATCCAAGTGTAAGCTTCTAAAGTTGATTTGAAGGCCATTGAAGGGTAGATCGAGCGGGGAGCGAGCTTCATCAAATACCATCTTCATCCACTAAGGGGGAGCTTGAATTTGTGTCTTCATTTTCTATTTTCTCATTCCAATCTTGCAAGGCTTTAATTTTGTGTTCTTGTAATATTCAAACATCTGTGTCTGTGTGGATCTACGCAGATCCATGTGTGTGTGTGAGTGATCTTCTTATCCTTCACTCTTCTTTGTGTCTTGGTGCTTGTGCACCTTCGTGGGAATTCTGAATTTCACACGAGTGTGTGTGTGTGTGCTTTGATCTTATAACCTTCTACAAGATAGTGTGTGAATCCTCACAGTCGGTGAGGGGTGGACGTACGTTGCAGTTGTTGCATCCGAACCACTTAAAAATCGTGGTGTTCTGTGTGGTTTGCTCCTTATCTCCTACCTCCTATTCTGTTCTAGCTTGGTTGCATACTGCGTTATCAAAGTTCCTTTGTTTAGATCTAGCTTTATTAACCTCCTTACGGGAGATCTTTGGTATATCAAAAGGTAGCTTCAGATCGACATAGTCAATCCTGTCAGGAGGAAAATACCTTGTGTGAGAGAATCTTCGGATTCTTGAACTCTGCCTAGTATCAAAGAATTACTGTAAGGGTTGTTTTAGCCGGATTCATTTCGTTATCCATCTGGTCTATTCTAGTTTGTTGCTTGCTCTCAATACTTGATTTTAAATCGGGTATAAGTTCTTAAAATTTGTAATCACCCAATTCACCCCCCCTCTTGGGTGTCATTGATCGCGGCACTTCAGAGAAAATGTGCTAAATGCTCTGAGTTAGGAAGTGCAGAATTGAAAAACACCATCTTGAAATAACAAATGAGAGATGCAATTATCTTGCTGTGGATTTGGTACTACACTTGCACAAGTGCCCTCAAGCTTCAAAGATGAAATCTGAATCATGTCCAAAAAAGCTAGAGTGCATGAATGCCTCCGGATTCTAGGTTATTGCTTAATTCTATGAAAGAGGATATGGACATGAGGGCATGAATTGTGTAAACTCTTGTTAGTCCTAATTTATAATCTAATCACATTGCTAAGGGACTAGCAATGAATAAGTTGGGGGATGTGATAGGTGTACATTTTTACATGTTTATCTACATCACATACATCATCTTTTAGACTAAAAAAATGAGTGATTGCATAAATTTCATGAGTAATTTAACTCTCACGTGCAATATTGATTTCCATGAGCAAACTAGTTAAAATGTGAGAAATATGTTGGACCTTTTTACTACTAAACATAAGGTGTTTACATGCAGGTGATTAAATTGTTTAAGCACGAGTTTACAAAGGCAGCTAGACGCTGGATGTTGTTGTTGGTTTTCTATTAAAAGCATTTAATGCCCCACGGTACCCATTAGTTGGTGGCTATTTCGATTTGGCATTTAAGGAAACGATGTCCGAATGGGTAGAGAAGGCAGCGCAGAAATGGACAGAAGAGCCATGCATGCGCGCATGCAAGGGCACAGCAAGGCAAACCAAGGGCACGCAGTTCTGTTTGAATTCTGCTTGGGTTTTTGGCTGAAAACTGAAGGCGCGCTTTGCATTTTCTGTGGAGTGCACGTAAAAGCTCTTGTGGTGTGTTGGCTTCGGGAGGCTGAGGGTTGTACTGTTGGTTATTGGCTGAAACCGAGCGGAGCGGATGGCTTATGGTTGGGCGTTGTTAGTTGTGTGTTAGGGCTGTTAATGAGGGTTTTAAGGCGAGCAGAATTGGCTGTGTCTTCTTGTCTATTTAAGCAAGAGCCGAGGGAACGCGTGGAAAAAATTTGATTTTAGGGAGTTTAGCTTACTGTTTTACTATTTTCTTTTGAGAACTGAGAGCTAGTTCGTGTTTTTGGTTTTTGTAGTTCTTTTTGTTTAAAGTTTAGGTAGGATCTCTTCTTCCTCCACAACCCCTTCCCCACGGTGGAGTGACAGCGATGTTTCTCCTTCACCTCTTCCACGGTCTCTTCTTCCAAGCGGGGTGAACATCAAAGGCTCAGCACACGGAGGATGACGGCTTCATTTTCCTACTTTATTCCCTGCTTTATGCCCCATTGTACTTTCATTTTTGTTAAATCAGATTTCAGTCCCTTGGATTTGTCCATTTCTCTCTCTCTCTATGTTCCTTCAAATTTCTTTTCTTCCACCCTCCAATATTTTTTAGATAAATTTAATTTCAAGCACTTTTAAATCTTGTTGCTTTCAAAGAAACTCACTCATCATTTTTTTAAAATAAAATGAAATATAAGAGTTTTCAACTTGTTAAACAAGAAATTTTCCTCCTCGTAAGATCGACCTGTATTTACCACTTTATGCTGAATTTAAATTTTGATTGTGAGTGAGTGTTGTATTTTATTTTAAAATTGTGTGTGTGGTGTTTTAACGACGGCATCCGTGTCGCATCAGCGGTACCCTTGCTTGTGCTGGGGGACCATAGACGGGTCGGCCCATTCTGGCAATCCTACCATGACTCTCAACATGTAAAGAAGTATTCTCCTATCGTATATAGACTTGGATAGGTGTCTTGCGAGACGCCCCTGTTGGCATCTCGTTTTTCTTCATTCTTTCCTTCTCTTCCTTCCTGGGCCTGTTGACCTCGACAGGTCTCGGCCGAGTTGGCACTGGGGCCCAAGTGGGCTTGGACACCCAAACTTGTTTGGTTTTGAATGGCCTGAGGGCCAGTTCATTCTTCAGCGGACGGGCCCCTCTAGTATTCTTCTCTTCCATTCTCCCTAGTGCTTGAAAAGAGTTGCGCACAGGGACATTCGGCACAATCTTCTCTGGGATCACGTCGGCCCTTCGGCCATTAAGGTGAACTCTGATGCCTCCGATCAGAACCGATTTGCCGGTGTTGGAGATCCGGCCCCTAGGGGTAGCAGCAACAGTATTTCTCCGGCTCCTTCTTTAGCGGGATGCCATCTTCTTGCTAGTGGAGCTCGTGTCGAAATGGATATGGTGGACAAATCAGCCCATGGTCTTGACCGCCGCGCGATCAGCAGTAGTTGCCGATGACCAGCAGTAGCGAGTTTGGTGGTAGAAGTCCCCGTGATGGGGATGTGGGCCTCGATGGGCTTGGGCCCCTCAGTCTGCAGCAGATGGACGAAGGCCACCCCCAAGAAGTTGGGGAAGCCCACCACGGAAGGGAAGCTCCCGAATTGCACCGGGACCGCTAGGTAGCCCTCCCTCGGGACGGGGGTGAAAGCATTCAATTCATATCGGTCACTCACGGACCATTTTATATTCGGACGGAAGTCTATCTTGAGAGTGTGATAAAGGCGGTGATAAACCCGTACGAATATCCGCCGAGCGTGCGGCAAGTTTGATGATAGAGCGGGAGTAAATCCTAATGAAAACGAGTCCGATTTATTGAGCTATTGGCCTGGGGTGATACCGAGTTACGACCATATTGGGGGTAATCCCCAAGGTCCGAACATGGCTTGTCGGGGCGTCATCGATGTTCCATTCATCGGGTCTGGAGAGGTTGGGTCCGAAACGGACATTATCATGTTTTCCTTTTGTTGTTATTATTATTTAGGTTATTGAATTTTATTGTTTATTCACATGCATGGATGTATATTTTTTTAAAATTTTTTCTTTGCGTTTTAATATTATTATCATGTTTTTTTTCAATTTTATTATGTTATTCACTTTTTTATTATTTTGACCCCCTTTTGTATATTTATTTTTTTTAACATTGTTTTGTTATTATTTATCTGTTTATTTATTTATTTTATTTTTTACTATATTATCTTTATTTTTTATTTGAATTTTTTTTATCGTCGATTCACTCGTTATCACATATTGTATGGATTTTGTGTGGGGGTATGTTACGTGAGTTGTGGGTGTGTTAGTATTAAATGTGTTTGGTTCTTTAAAAAAAACACGAGGGAATAGAGAAGGGAAGTGTGAATCGGCGCACATGCCATTACAGATTTAAGTATGTTGGTTAATGTGAGTTTATGTGAGAGTGTTAACATGTGTTACGTGAGAATGTATATGGCTTTTTTTTGCCAACATGGGTTAACATATTTTATTCTTGCATGATGAAAGGGGCGGGGGGCGAACGTGTTAGTGTGTTTCATGTGTTTATTTTGTGAGAGTGTGTGTGAATCAGCGCAGGTATGTGCGTGAATGTTATTATTATTATTATTATTTATTAAGGGGTGATGGGCAGCGGGTGTGGCGCCGATTCAATGTTTTCAGCATTTTTTTTTAGTAAAAGGGGTGACGATTCAATGTTTTGAGCATTTGACTTTTTTTGTTTTATTAAGTAAAAGGGGGAAATGAAGAATGGGCAGTGAATCGGCAGGGTAGGAAAGTGATATGGCACAGTGGAAAGGGAGGCGAAGAGAGCAGCGGTGGTGAGCCGGCACGTGATACGGTGCAGTGGAAAGGGTTAAACGGCGCGAGACGGGCGCGCGAGGGTGTCGATTCACTGGGCATTGGAGGAGTTGACCCAAGGGCACCAGGGAGTCGACGCAGCGACCTGAATCAAGGTCAGATAGAGCCCGGGCTTGAGACCTATTTTCTTCGGGTTTTTAGGTAGATTTTTTGTTCACTTAGCAGAGTGGATTGTGGGATTTAAAAAAATGTAGAATTTTTTGTTCTTCATGCGTGAGGGTCTTTTAATTCATTTTTTTTCTTATAATTAGCATTTGTTAAGACATATGTTTTTCTTTAACCGCGTTCCTAATGAAATTTCGACAGCACCTCCCCCGGACCCGGGATGTGCAGGGAGTGAAAAGCGAAGCTCATCTACGGACATACCGAGATGGCTCCTAAAATTCTAGGTAAACCGAGAACGGTCACCTGATCATCCCAACTTGGGCTAGGAACCCCGAGGACCAGCCTTTAAGGGGCTCCGTCAAACCCGTTGGTCGCTGCGTTTCTAATTTGTGCATCTCCAACTGCTACTGGCTCTGTAGCCATCAATATCTAGCCTTCCACGGGATGAGCTTCTAGGGATCATGCCATGAAGAGGCAAACCCCCCGGAGATGCGAAGGTGGTTTGGGAGAGATAAAACCTCGGATTGAAAGATTGTAGAAATTGTAATATGACTTTTCCCAACACAGGTTTATAGAAGGTGACTAATCCCTCACAACTCATGGACAAGAGTGAGAGGACAATGGTCGTCTCTATAGAGGGTATATCATATCTTCAGAGGACACTGGAGCATACATCCACGGCCACGGGGAGAACCACAAAAGCTAAAGAAAGTGGATGGGATAGAAGCCATGCCATGACCCCAAAGTTTTTTTGTTTATTGCAGAAGAAGCGAATACAAAGGGAGGGGAGTATACCCTGTAGCAAGAAATGCAATAGAAGAAAAAGAAAATACACCGATGGGAGGGGCGACGGAGCATAAGCTCCTCCCCCTCGATCCTCACCTCTCTTCCCTTCTCTCTCTTCTTCACCTTCAAGGCACGCAGACGGGCACTCTTTCTTCTCTTCTGGTTTCTTCCCTCTCGTAGACGGAGGCCCTCTCCTTTTTTGTTCACCAACTGGCCAGGCTTCTTCTCATAACCCTATCTTCTGATGTGAGCCAGTTCTATATATATAATGGGAGGGGTCTCTTCTTTTTGGGAGAAAAACTCCCGCCACTTCCTCTTCGTCTGTAGGATAGGGTGAAACGCTTGTTGTTATGCTGTCGACCTTCCGTTGGTGCAGGACATGGGGAGGCGTCCGAAGTCAGAAATTTCCGCAGAATATCCCGGGGGATTCTGCAGTTTTTAGACGGTTCTCCCCCAGCATCGACAGCGAGCTTCCATCTCGCTGTCGGCCTCAAGTACGAGAAAAACGTGCGAGCAATAAATGCTCCTGTGATGGGGCTCGATATCTTCCAGGCCCAAGCTTTGCCCGACGGATAAACTCTCCACGGAGACGTTCTTTGATGACGCGACAAATCGACATTGAATGCTCTCCCTTCCATTCCTATTGCTTTGCCTGAGCAGCTGTGGAATGATGAAAAATCTCTCTCTTCATTTATTTTACATATTGGTTCATTTTATTAACGCGAGACGTGCCAGTCACTTACACGACAAAGTTTGATTGAGCGCTCGTCTGACTAATCAGACAATTGTGGGTGATCGTGTCGGGACTAGAAGTCCGCCATACCATAAAGGCTATGACGTTAATTACATCCTTCCGAAAGAAAGAAAACCCTTGATTAATCGCCAAGTAGAAGGGCCCTCGGGGCTAAAGAAAATGTGTGAACATAATATTCGCTTCATAAAGCAAAATGCTGCGAATGTAGGTAGGCAATGTAGTAGGATTTATTAGATCGGCCCTTAGTACTGTTGATGTGTTTTTACTTTTTCCTCAATACCGGCTTAAAAGATCTCTTCTATCCCTTCTACTAAATCGATATGAAAAATATAAATAGATGGATGGTAGAAGGAGACAGAAGTAGATAAACAAGTGTGATCGCCACCAAGGTGCCTAATGTGATTGACACACCGTACCTTGGAAAGAGAGGGAGACACTCGCCATATGAGCAGCACTGCAGGGATGCGCGGCCTGTGAAGAATTGCCTTTCATGTTGAACGGTCGCACGACAGAAGTGCTGCAGAGGACACGGGACGTAGAACTACTGGCAGATGAACGGCTCCAAGTCAACCACAGTTGGAAGAAGAACGGTCGAAGATCTACCGCACCTCCTCTTGAACGGACGTATGGGAACCGCGCAAGATCACCACGTCAAAAGTTGTAAGGGTCCAACCTCCACCATTTCCGGCCTGCCAGAAAGGATGGGCCTCGTGTTAGTGTGCTGCTGACTTGCGAAACAAAGTGTAGAACACAAAGAAAAACCCAATATCAGAACTGTGAAGTGTAGAAATGCTAAAATGGAAAGAAATAAACATAACTAAATGAAGTGGAGGATACCTGGGAGGTTCTAAACCCCTAGGGGCACCAAAAACGTGGGAGGATGTGTGAATGACAGTGCAAGTGAAGAAAAACGTGGAGAAGATGAAGCATGTAACGAGAAAACTGATGGTGGGACTAGTGAAATAATGACTCAAACAAACGGTATACTCCTTGAACCGGAGGCCTGTATGGACGTAGAAGGCCTCCCTCCCTGGTACTAGGTCGCTGAAGGATTTGGCAGGGCTTTGCCGTCGACCAAAAATCTTCCCCCCTTTCAAAGGTAGCCTTTAGGGTCTATTTATAGAACCCCCAAATGCTGACCCCGAATTTAGGGTTTTCATGCATTTTTAGGTCGAGATAATCAAAAGAAAGATGAAGATAATCGAATTATCTCTCATCCAGAAGAAACGGCACTCGAAATGGCTCAATATCCGCGGAGAAAATGACGAGAGAAGTTAGGGATAAAACCACAGATAGAGAGAGAAAATCTGTTAATCTTTCAGGAATCGAGCAGATGAACGGTCTCACGATAGACCACCCAACGAGATGTGCGGTCATACCCTAGGCCGTCCAACCTTGTCGGTGGAAATTCAATAAATCATAAATATTATCCAACTATCCATCGAACTGACCGGAAACCTCGCCGTTGGACTCTCATAGATGAACGGCTAATAGTAGACCTTTCATCCACAAGAGCGGCCAACAGGCAATCGCTCATCCCTGTCGGTGATAAATCAAAATAGATTAGATAATTAGATAATTATTTAAAAACCAGTGACGTTAGGACTCTGGATAGATAGACAGCTTAGTATGTACCGCACAATGGTCTTATGCGGCTACTTCTAGGTCGTATACATGCTTGTCGGTGATAATTCAGAAAATCAGCTAAATATCCCATAAGTATATGAACGGCCATGTATCAACCGTACATATGGTTGAACGGCAGGAGGTTGACCGCACATGTACATGGGCGCTTGAAATTCATAGAAAAGCTCGATTAATCAAAGCCAAGGCCCATTAAGCCCTGAATCAACTCAGACCTAGCCAAGGAGGGAGGTCACCCATAAAATTGGCCCAGAATGTGCCAGAAAATAGCCCAGCGAGTAATGGACAACTCGAGGCATCAACAAATGGGAGTAAGAGAAATGACCCAACTTATCAGAAAAAAATGGGTGTCAACAGATGCCCCTCCTTAACATCCTCTTTGCAGGGGAGCGAGCGGAGGTGAAGCGAAAGTGACATGGAACATGGAGATGAAGCGGAAATGAAGCGGAGTGGACCGAAAAGTGGGCGTTATGGTAAAACGACACCCGTTTTTACCAACAAGCGATAGAAATTTTCCGAAAAACTATGAACCAAATGCAAGGAATGATCAGACTAAAAGCGACACCAATCTGGAGGAACTAAACTAAATAAAATGAAACAAATTGATAAGACCAACCTCATGGGAGACACAATCCCACGGTCCAATGAGGAGGCCAAAAGCAGGCAGAAAAAGTAAAGGAAACAGGCTAAAGCTCCAGACGGGGACCTCTTAATCAACCAAACCAAGCGAATTGACCAAAGAGAACCTTCCAACTCAGAGTGGAATTAGTTCCTCTTACCCAAACACTGAACGCACAGCTAACCATCACTGACGAGACATTTTACAGGTAAACCATGGGGCATGAATGCTCAAAAGATATGTATGATGCATGCTGGGCTAAAATAAAAGAAATCGTTAAAACAAATACGAAGAAAGATTCAAATATAAAATACTCGAGAATAATATTACTAGGCTGGGAGAATTCGAGTCAAGACACTATCCGCAACCACAGCGTGCAGGATAGAACCATCCTCCCCGTGCTTTCCCAACCTAACGGTCTATCCAAAGATTAAACATGTGAACCTGGATCAACATCATTTTTGTTAACGGGGAACATTTCAGATCCTGGAACACTAGATAACCAACTGGTTCTCGAGATAATATAACATAATACCATATAGTAATGCAATAGGGGATGTAGGGATAGAAATCCATACCTGACTTACCTGTGCAGGTGAAACAGCATGCTTTTTGGATTTTCATTTTCAGATTTTTATGAATTTTTATGAATAAGATAAATGAACAAGCATAACGAATATAACACAATGATTAACTGAACGACAAACAATACAACGTAACATGACGATCAAACAAAGGCAAACGAGCACATATGCAAGGGCATGAACCAACAACATGCATGCATGAACACGGTGTGACAAGACAACAATGCGATGGGATAACAAATGGTCGGGACAAGAACATGACGGATGATCATGTGGTTGGGACAAGAATATGACGGATGATCACGTGGTTGGGACAACACAGGAAATGTAGAGGGACGAATATCATCATATGCAAGACAACTAACAACATGTGGTGAGGAACAAAACAACAAGTGTGGGATGATACGGTGGGATATACACACGAGGTAAGGACACGGCGGGACAAAAGACATGAACAAAATACACACTTCAATCAGAACCCAAGATCAGAATGAAGCAGAACCGCCAGGTTCATAATCGTGAGGCAAAGCCCTCTCACATAGATATGATCATTGCAAACAAAAGCTGAGAAGGACACAAGCTTCAGAACAGATCGAGAGAGATGATCGAAGAAGAGAACAGATCAGAAGATGTGAACAAGAGACAGATAGAACAAAATATGGAGCAAGGAAAGCTTGAGCACCTGTAACCTGCACACTTGGCAAACGGATTACGTATCTGTCCTCAAAATAAATAGATAGAAAGGAACAAAAGATAAATATATATTTTTTTTCTTTTTCAATTTTCTTGATTTTTTTAGATTTTGAAAATATTTGATTTTTTTCAGGACTTTGAAAATATTTGATTTTTTTTAGAATTTTAACAATATCTGATTTTTTTGGATTTTTGGATAATATTTGATTTTTTTGTATTTTTTTTGACAATAGCAATCCGTAGCGCCCAAAGATAGGCTCGAACTACTGGCCAGGGATCGTCGTTTCTACCCCTTTCATTAAAAGCTTCCCTTAAGCAGGGCGTGCATGTGATGGTGGCTTACCATAACCAACCACTTCTAAAGAACGGTGCCCCTACTAAGGCCATACCCAGGATACAACCCAGCCTAAGAGGGAGAAACAGAAGAAAAATTAGAGACAAGCTTCGTGCAGGATGGGAGATATCAAGGCTCGAATTCCTTCCAGGGTACTACCCCTCAAAGAGATAGTCTGTTACGCAGGAGCTTTGTGTCTTTATTTTTAGACCCATATTTATTAGGCACGCATGCGACCGGGCTCATGACGTCCCGCGGGGAACTGTACTGCCACTCTTGCCATGCCTATGATTCATAATTTTGCATTGATTCATTTTCTCATTTTGATAGCCCTTATCGGCTAGATATAGCATGAAAGATCATTTCTTTTAAGGGTCAAGACTGCCCCTATTTGAGACCTCTCTCGTATTAGGGAGCACTTAGGTTAGTAATCTTATCCATCAATCTCTTGCCCCTGCAGTCAGTCGAGCAGAGAAGAGAAAAGGCCTTCGTGCAAATCCAAAGTATGGCCAAAGCAGCAACGGTGTTGCACTAGAGAGATAAGCTATAGCTCGCCGTGTAGTGTGTGAAAAACCCATACTCAAAGGTCACCCTCAACAATTAGGGAAAGAAACTAGACTCCCAGCGCGGAGTTATCACCAGCCTAAGGTGCTGCAGAAGCTAACTTATTTTATTTGACACAAAGTTAAGATCTAAGTAAATAAAAGATTCTAAAGCCACTCAATCATGTTGAGGAATAGCATTATAAGCATGTGCAGGTGTAAGAGAGATAATAGCGATGATAACATTTTCTTGCACAAAATAACGATACCTTTGTAAATCCATGGCGCGGAAACTGACATCCTAAAGCGAACATGATCATCGAGCTTTGATCAGCACGAGCTTTGTATTCCTTGCTCTATAGGATAAAGGATGGAAAAGGATAGCAAAGTGTAGATATTCCTCGACATGGAGTAGTGGCAGACACCAAACTGGACCAAGAAGAATAAAAGGAAGAGAGACGAGGGCTAGAACTCCCTCGTTAAGGCACAGAGGCCCTGATAATAAGGAACCGAATACAGAATGAGCAGAGATTAACTGAGATCAAGGCGGACTAAAGTCTCGAAAATAACAAGAAAAAGGGTAAGAACCCTGAAGGGGTGAGGAGGAAAGAACAAAAAGACGATGAGAAGATAACTGCGAAGATAAGGAAGAAGAAGAAGGATCATCCGACGTGGTCGGAGAAGAGGAATAGCGATCACCCACCAGAGGCGAGGAAGAAAATGCACAAACACCCGACAAGGTAGGGGAAAATAAATGGAAACCACCCGACAAAGTCGGGGAAGGATCAGAAAAATCACCTGACAAGGTCGGGGAATGAACACAAGGAATCCCCAACAGGGTCGGGGGACAAGGATGAGAAGCGGAATCCAGACGTATCTGGGGAGAAAAACTAGGGGATGCCCCTGGACCAGGGGAAGAGGAGGACATAGGCCGAGGCCTAGAATGGTGAGGATAGGCGAAGATGGTAGAAATATGGTCAGGTGACGGAAAGTACACCACCTAAGGATAAGAACCGAGCAGAAGAAAAGATGAATGGACGGAAGAAGGAGAGGAGGAAGTGGACTCCCAAGTGCGCAACTGACGGCCCTTGAACTTATGTTATCGCCTCTTCTTAGCAGCAATCTTCTTGAAACAACTCCACCTGGCGCAGACTTGGGCCTTCGGGCTTCTTGTCTTACAATGTTTTCTTAAATAACAGGTCCACCTAGCAGACGGCCTAGCCCGATCATGAATATGCAGCTCCATTGGGACGGTTGCCTCTAGCTGTGCGGTGTTAACCATAGAAGGACATTCCAAAACAGTCAACTCTTTGTGTTGTCTATTAGTAAAATAGGGAGCTATGTTGCTTGGTGTCAACAGCATAAGATTCGACATCTCCTCTCGGTAATCAGGCATGAAGTACAGCTCCCTTGCTAGAAGTGCCGGACGGAACTGAGGGAGGGCGATGCACTGCGTCGGCATGGCCGCCTCACCAATAAGCCGAGGGAGATTACATAGGATGTGCATATTGTCCTTGAAAAATGTAGAAAATACGGCCAATTGCCCCTTGAATGCTGAATTGATTAAACTTTTGGCGGCCGTGTGGGTTAGCACCATCCGGGCGGAAAACTCTTCTGGGCCATTGAACTAAATAGCAATCAAGCGAGAGGTGATAACAACATCAACAGTGAATCCTCCAGCGAGCAAAGAGATTGCCACCGGCCTCGCTTTAGAAGGAACTGGCACCAATGCTAGAGAACTCTTCTTAGCAACCGTCTTCATAGCAAGTGCGGGCTCATTGTCTCTAGAATAGCCAGGGACCAGGGCTCGGACTGGCATGTGGCAAATGAAATCTTGAAGCTTGTAATGCACAGTCAAAACCTGATTCGGCTCTTTATCTCCCTGGGGAATAGACCCGAGGGGCACCAAAGGTAGTGTGTACCTGCTCCGCGAAGTGGGAGGTGGTGGAGGGAGGAGTGGAGAAGGAGGTTTGAAGGGCGCGGGTGGCGAAGGTAACGCGAGCGGCGGAGAGATAATGGCGATGATAGGCCCTGGTGAGGGTAAAGGTTTGGAAGGTGGAAGTGTAGAAGGAGATGATGGCGAAGATGGTGGCGTGGGTGGGGATGAAGGCAATGGCGGGGGTGTGGGTTTCGGCTCGGCCTGCTCGGGCTCAGAGGATGATGGCGAGAGGGGGAGTGAAAGAAGTGGTGGCGGTGGTGGCAAAGGTGATGAGGGTGGCAAAGGGGGTGATGTGGTTGATGGAGATGGTGAAGGTGAAGAGGAAGGAGGTGAAGGTAGGGGTGGGGAAGAAGGAGGAGAGGAAGGTAGTGGTGTAGTGGAGGAAGTGGCAGGTGGTGGCGCTCTTCGGCGTATCTTTACAACACGTCGAGAGGCGTTGGGGATAGGTGTGGTGGTGGAAACGGAGGGTGAAAAAGAAGTTGCCCGAGCGGAGGCTGGGGTAGGTAAAGGTGGTGGAGGAGATGGGATGGAGGAAGAAGTGGGTCATGGAGTAGGTATCTTATTAACTGAAGAAACACCAGGGTGCCCCTGGTCTTGAAGTGGAGACGGTTGCCTATGCGGCACGACTTGTTGCTGCTACTGCTTGCTGCTGAGATCTGAAATAACTTTGCGTATGACATCCCAATCAATCATCTTCTTATCTTCTGAGCTGTAAACAAGTTCTCGGAACTCGGAGCAGTCCTCAATCAAATGCCCCTGTTGGCGATGAAACTCACAGAATTGGAGCAAATTCCCAACCGCGGGTTGGCAAGGCATAACCGAAGGGAGTTGCAACGCATGGGTGGCCATCAAAGCCCTAAAAACATATGTGAAAGATTCTGGCAACGAAGAGTGAGAAGCCTGCTTCAGGCAAGATGGATGCCGAGGGGTATGAAAAGGTAATGGAGATGGTAGCGGGGGTTGCGTAGGCAAGGGGGATTGCGTAGGTGAAGGCAGAGGGCTAGTAAGTGAATGAGATGGAGGTGTGGAGGGAGTGGGAATATAGTGGACGACATCCACCCACTCTAGGTGTAGTGTTTCCTTGACCGGAAGTGGAGAGGTGTGGGGAAATGAAATGGCGGAAGGCTGACTCGTGAAGGGAGATGTAGTGGAGGGACATGTGGAGGCATATGTGGAGGTATGTGGGTAAGCGGGAGCGGAAGGCCAACTCGTGGAGGGATATGTAGTGGAGGGCTGACTCATGGAGGGATATAAAGGAGATGACGGATGGGAGGCGTACGTGGGCGTAGAAGGTGGCGGTGAAGGAGACTCTCGGTCAAAGGAAACTAGGAGTTGTTGGCTAATGAAGCGAGCTCGGCTGTAAAGTTGTTGCCATGAAGTGATATCATTCAGGGCTAAGATGCATCTAAGCTCGGGCGTTGTATTAGATATAACCATCTTGATTTGCTCGCCCTCCAGAATATGCCTTGGGACTTGCGTGGCTAAGCGACGCCAGCGGTCGACAAACGTGGAGAATTCCTCGTCGGGCTTCATCTTTTCTCGGGCCAGATCAACCATAGAATATCTGGGCCTAACCTGGTCCTGGTACTGCTGAATAAATCTTGCTTGGACGGCCTGAAAATTCATCATCTGCTCTTGCAGTAATGTGAAGAACCAATCCTTGGCCGAGCCCTCTAAAGATAGGCCAAACAAATAGGCCATCAAGCGTTGATCATGCTGGAACTGGGCCGACTCCTATAGGAAATCCTTTAAATGGACCTAGGGGTCACCAATTCCACCATAGCGACGATAAGCCGGTATCTGTGAACGTGGCGGAAGCTGAAGACCATGGAATACAAATGGGATATCCAAAGAAGTTTGGGGATTGATTCGGCGTTGCAATTCATCAAGCTGGCGTTGGGCTTGAGCGAACATCTCCTCGGTAGGAAGAGTCCGAGAAGGATATGGGCCAGCCCAAGCAAGAGATGATGAATTTAAACCAAGATAATGATGACGGGATGGATAAGGAGATTCGGCCTGAGAAGAAGGAAAGCCCGTTCCGGGAATGGAGGAATGCATGGGCCTGGAAGAATCGTGTATGTGGGGATGAGAATTGATTGGGCTAGAAGTAGCGCAGGCGGGATAAGAAGGCCCGTTAAAAGAATAGGGTCCAATGAAGGAATAAGGAGATGGGCCCGCATGGGAAGAGGAATCCACGCGAGGATAAGAAGATGGAGAAGTATAGGAATAAGGTACAGGGGAAAAATGCTCCATGTGGAGAATGGAGACTTTATACAGTGAACTTCAAATGAGTACAAGGAGGGAAATGAACCTAGGACTAATGCAACTAAATGGAGACACACAAAGATGATCTAGACCTAATGAGCCTAATCTGATAAAAAGATGCAAATGATGACACTGCATCATACAATAGAGGGGAGAGATGAGAAAAGAATCAACCAATTACCCAATCAAATTCCAAATGATGCGCGAAAATTTTTATAAATTCCCTTTAGGACCTTAGTGGATTAATTAAGATGTGAATTCACTCAACCACCAGGTACCTAACTAGGGTGGGGGACGGGAAACTGGCAGACTCTAAGGAACTCTCTCTCTCATGAATGCAGACCCTGGACTGGGGGGTGATATGGTACAACATGCCCAGCGTCCGTGTGGGAATCCACGGCTCGCGGGGGCTTACGGAGGTCCTCGGCAAGGTCCCCTAGTCGGCTCCAAGGAGTATGGAGATGAAAGGAAACCCTACCTCGGTAGGAATGCAACTACTAATGAGAGTGTATGATCCTATGTGCACCAGAGTGCATGCAAAATCTAGCCTAGAAACTAGCAATCAATGATCAATCAAATATGTAAGAAATGAAAACAAGTATGCAACAATGATATAAGAGTAGGGGGGAGATCAATAATCAGCACCAAATATCATGACAATCATATAACGTGGCAATCAAAGTGGAGCATGGGTGCACTGTAGCACGACAAGGACGGCCTCTGGAAGACCGCTCAGGGAGACAGACGATTCTTGATGAACCGTTCAAACCAAGGAATAACGACAATGTAACAAAAAAATCAGGAAATGCTGGAATGGAAGATGACAGAAATGAGAAGCATACCCGGATGAGCGGTCAATTGAAAACCGTTTACGCGTTGGAACGGACCTTAAGCAACCGTGCAATAGCAACCAAACAAATAGTATGAAGACAGAGGCGTAACTGTGCCAGCACAGTGGACGGCCAAACACAGGCCGTAGAGATGATGAACGGGCGGTAGGGGACCGCATAAGGCAGCGGGCTCACAGGATGAACAGGGTTGGAAGCAATGAAATACAGACGGTCCTCAGCCGCACTAAGTCCCAGACGGCTCCCACAGAACCGCACAACCACGAGAAACACTTGACCTCAAATCCAGCAAACAACCTGTGACAACTCAACACAAAGGAGACTAACAAACACCAAATAGGGGGTCAGCAAACACTAACACGATGGGCACTATATGTCCCACCGTGATGGCCAAAAAATGGGTTGTTGATGTGTTTTTACTTTCTCTTCAATACCGACTTAAAAGATCTCTTCTATCCCTTCTACTAAATCGATATGAAAAATATAAATAGATGGATGGTAGAAGGAGATAGAAGCAGATAAACAAGTGTGATCGCCACCAAGGTGCCTAATGTGATTGACACACCGTACCTTGGAAAGAGAGGGAGACACTCGCCTTATGAGTAGCACTGCAGGGATGCGTGGCCTGTAAAAAATCACCTTTCATGTTGAACGGCCGCACGACAGACCGCTCGTCAGTGCTGGGAGGACACGGGATGTAGAACTACTGGCAGATGAACGGCTCCAAGTCAACCGTAGTTGGAAGAAGAACGGTCGAAGATCCACCGCACCTCCTCTTGAACGGACGTATGGGAACCGCGCAAGATCACCATGCCAGAAGTTGTAAGGGTCCAACCTCCACCCTTTTCGGCCGACCAAAAAGGATGGGCCTCGTGTTAGTGTGCTGCTGACTTGCGAAACAAAGTGTAGAACACAAAGAAAAACCCAATATCAGAACTGTGAAGTGTAGAAAATGCTAAAATGGAAAGAAATAAACATAACTAAATGAAGTGGAGGATACCTGGGGGGTTTTAAACCCCTAGGGGCACCAAAAACATGGGAGGATGTGTGAATGACAGTGCAAGTGAAGAAAAACGTGGAGAAGATGAAGCATGCAACGAGAAAACCGACGGTGGGACTAGTGAAATAATGACTCAAACAAACGGTATACTCCCTGAACCGGAGGCCTCTATGGACGTAGAAGGCCTCCCTCCCTGGTACTAGGTCGCTCAAGGATTCGGCAGGGCTTCGCCGTCGACCAAAAATCTTCCCCCCTTTCAAAGGTAGCCTTTAGGGTCTATTTATAGAACCCCCAAATGCTGACCCTGAATTTAGGGTTTTCATGCATTTTTAGGTCGAGATAATCAAAGGAAAGATGAAGATAATCGAATTATCTCTCATCCAGAAGAAACGGCACTCGAAATGGCTCAATATCCGCGGAGAAAATGACAAGAGAAGTTAGGGATAAAACCACGGATAGAGAGAGAAAATCTGTTAATCTTTCAGGAATCGAGCAGATGAACGGTCTCACGATAGACCACCCAACGAGATGTGCGGTCATACCCTAGGCCGTCCAACCCTGTCGGTGGAAATTCAATAAATCATAAATATTATCCAACTATCCATCGAACTGACCGGAAACCTCGCCGTTGGACTCTCATAGATGAACGGCTAATAGTAGACCTTTCATCCACAAGAGCGGCCAACAGGCAACCGCTCATCCCTGTCGGTGATAAATCAAAATAGATTAGATAATTAGATAATCATCTAAAAACCAGTGATGTTAGGACTCTAGATAGATAGACGGCTTAGTATGGACCGCACAATGGTCTTATACGGCTACTTCTAGGCCGTATATATGCTTGTCGGTGATAATTCAAAAAATCATCTAAATATCCCATACATATATGAACGGCCCTGTATCAACCACACATATGGTTGAACGGCTGGAGGTTGACCACACATGTACATGGGCGCTTGAAATTCAAAGGAAAGCTCGATTAATCAAAGCCAAGGCCCATTAAGCCCTGAATCAACTCGGACCTAGTCAGGGAGGGAGGTCACCCATAAAATTGGCCCAGAATGTGCCAGAAAATAGCCCAGCGAGTAATGGACAACTCTAGGCATCAACAAATGGGAGTAAGAGAAATGACCCAACTTATCGGCAAAAAATGGGTGTCAACAAGTACGTGGCGGAGAACTTAGGTCATAAGACCACCTCACACTTAGTGATAGCTTCCGGCCAGTTATAACCCGACTTTCGACTAGTCACCATTTGATATACCGGAGAGCCGGGCAGGTGCGGGTGTTCATGCACGGGTTCACACAAGTGAATACGGAGCGTATAGCGATTTATTCCTTTTATTCGAGGATTAGGGGCAGAATTTGGCTTTTGACATTATTTAATTATTTATTAATTTATTCAATCATTTATTCACATGTTTATTAAATAAACAAAAAGAAAATTTTGGCAGCATCTCCTTTATCCCGAAGAGTGTCGGGGAGGTTATGAGAGACTCATCCACGAAGAGTCGGGATGGTTCTGAAAGATGGTCATGCCTAGACAGCAATCCCGTACCTCATGCTAGGTGGAGGAGCCCGGGGGCTAGCCCTCTAGGAAATCCCAATCACCTTGGAGGTCATCGATCAATACTTGCCATTTTGTTTGTTGAACGGTCTTTGTTATTGCAGCACATGCATATAAGTTCATAGAAACCAGCATGACTACGCTCTGACGGGTTCGTAGGTCACCGAGACAATGTATGCCGGGAAACGGCACTTGTTCATTCATTTATTCTCTTTACGGGGTACCTTGTCCTCATAATTCAGCATGAGTAGCTGTGAGGCCGTTTCCCCCACAAGAGGTAAAAATCGAGTGGAAAGCCGAGGAAGACCCGACGCGGAGTAGGGAACAGAACTCCGATTTACAAGAGAATTTAGGCATCATCTCCCCCTGCCCCAGAATATGTTGGGGGAGAGTATAAGAGACCCGTCCACAGAAGGCTGAGATAGACTCCATAAAGACAGACGGACATATCAAAATGACAGTCCGGACCCAATAGTGGGTGGTGAATGCTTTACTGATTACTTTTGACCCATTCTTGGCACCGCAGGGTGTACACGCAGGCTTTAAGGAAAGCCGGCACAGCTATGGGCCGAAGGGCCTGAAAGGATCAGGGCACTGTTCACATTTGAGGCAGTCAATGCTCTATCTCCCTGGCGAGATCATCGAGGCTCACGTTATAATGTATAGTGAAGCACTGTGATTTAGTGGGAGGATTGGAACACTCGGAAAGACATGACATGACACAACCTCCCCATTTAATTCGGCAACATCTCCCCTTGTCTCGGGACATGCCAAGAGACATATAGGATACCCGTCCACGGAGAGCCGAGATGGGGTCCATAATCTATGGGCATATCAAAGCCCGAGGGCCACAAGGGTGAGAGCAATGGGACACTATCCGATGTTAAAGCGATTTATTCATTATTTCCCTGATGAAGCCATCGAAGAACACGCCATAGGAACCGGCGGACCTTCGCGACCCAAAGGGGTAGCTAAAAACTATGATACGATGTTTATAGAATAACCCCTTGAATTAATTTCGGCAGCATCTTCCCTTATCTTGGGATATGCCATGGGACGTATAAGAAATCCGTCCACAGAGAGCCGAGATGAGATCCGTGACAAATGGGCATGTCAAAGCCCGAGAGCCAAAAGGCCTGAGAAAGAGCGGGACATTGTTCGCCATTAAGGTGATTTATTCACTTTTCCCCTAATGAAGTCATCGGAAAGCACGCCATAGTAGATGGCGGATCCCCGTGACTCAATGGGGTAATTTAGAAATTACAGTATGATATATCAGCCTCTTGAATGAATTCCGGTAGCATTTACCCTTATCTCGGGATCTGTCAAGGGATATATAGGATACCCATCCACGGAGAGCCGAGACGGGGTCCATAACAAATGGGCATATCAAAGCCCGGGAACCACAAGGTTGATCATTCATCATTGATGTGATTTATTCTCTTTTCCCCTTTGCGAAGTCAGTGGAGAACATGCTATAGTAAGTAGCGGATCCCCGTGAATCAATGGGCTTATCAAAAAATCCAGAAAGTATAACATAATGTCAAGGTAAAAACCCATTACTGTATTTCATGTGGCTCTCCTACAACCAAAGTTGACCCCTGACAGTCAAAGAGATAGCAGAAGGAGTAGTGTGGCCAGCAAGGGGCAATACGGCAGCTAGAACATTGGGTATGTAAGAATGATCCGACGGCTGGGACAGAGAGGTTGATCCGGCAGCCAAACCAATATGTGCACAGCCATAGATATGAATATATATATATATATGCAATCCGGTGGCTAGGCAAGGTAACATGGCGGCAAGGGGGTTTGATACGGCGGCCAAGCGACTTGATCCGGCGGCAAAGGTGCCACTCAGCGAGAGGGTGAGACGGCGGCTAGGGCATTTGACATGGCGGCTGGGAGGTTTGATCTGGCAGCAAAGGTGCCACTCGGCGGCTAGGACTTGATGTGGTACGATGGCCAGCACTTTTGTGAGGGGGAATGGAGTCGACACGGCCGCTAACACTGTAGCTAGCTATCACTTTGTGAGAGGAAGACGGCGGCCGAAACAGACTGAGTTGCAGGCAAAATAGAGTACCGTAAAGTGGAGAAACGAGAGAGTTTTACTGTGCCTCACTAACCCTTGAAAGAATCAGGGAACATGTCATGGATTGACAGATCCCTGGCTTTCACCCGAGGTGATATACAATTGCAGAACCCCCCCCCCCTTTTATTGCACACAGAGTGTCGGAAAAGAACAAAAGTGAGGTGAAAATTCTCAATACGAGATCATACAACAGAGGAACACAAAGAACACATATTTCCCCTCAGGGAGACGCACAAAGTCACATCTGGAAGATGATGAGCCCCTGGCGGCTATTGGGGTAGTTTGGACGAGGTTGCGAAAACACCCAAAACCACATTCACAGAAGAAGAAGAGGGACGGAGGAATAGAACAATACGATGTGATCAATAGTATAAACTCTTATTTCATTCCTTTTATTCTCAAAGCATCATACACGACGATACAAAGAAATTTCAGAAAGAATTCAAAAGAGGAAGCGATGGGGGAGAGACTATAGCCCAGAGAAGGGCGTTACAAGACGACCAACCTATCAATCAAAAACACCCCTTCTTGGCCCTTCTCTTTCTCTGCAGACTGATGGAGATCGCTCTCTATCTATCTTTTTCTTCTCTACTTTTTTTCTCTTCTCTCTATTCCCCTCGGCTTGTTTCCTTTTTCTTCTGCCCTCCTCCTCTCTTGTCCACCCCCGGGGGGGGGGGGGGGGTTCTTGTGCTCGAAGCCTGTTCTTATATAGAAGGAGATGGCTCGTTATGATACGGCGGCTGGACATCATGCGCGGGCTGGCCGCCGGATCGGGTATGGCCGCTGGATGGAATGGCCTGGCCACCGAATGGAGTGGCCTGGCCACCGGATGGAGTGGTCTGGCTACCGGTTCTCACTCTTCTTAGCCCATTCGCTCACTTCTTAGCCCATTTGAGTGGTTTTAGGCCCTTTAAACTTTATTAGGTCCAAGTTCGTGTATCTTCTGCCCAATCTGGATTTCTTGAATGTTTTGGCCCATCTTTTGTCTATTTATAGTAATTGGCCAATTCCAAGCTTTCGCTGACTTGTTTGGGGATGGCCCCGGCTATTCTTTCGAGCTTTGGAGTCTTGCTTCAACAGTTGTCTCTTGCAGTTGGGCCCTCGCTTTCTTCTTTTCTTCTTTTTCTTATGTCTCATCTTTCATTCGGCTTCTGCCATTCTTCTTTTTTTTTCCCTCTCCACCGGTGTAGGGGCGCTCGGTCGGAGTTTAAGACCTACAAATGCAATTATTAAGAATTACTTTTGAGAATATTCTTAGTGTCAACAAATGCGGACCCGTAGGTAGCGCGAATGAGGGACGAGTGAGCGGGACCTGCGGGTGTATCCTATAGCCCGTTTGAAAATTGTGTCTTTTTTGTTCTTTTATTCTTTATTCACGCAAGCATGCAGGCATCCATCGATCGCAAGCCTAAGGTAGATATATAGAATAGGTCCCCTATATTAGGGATAGGATAAGGTCAGCGCCCATGATTCATAGATAGAGTGCGGCTCACGAAGCACAACTAAGGGAGATGTGCATATGCAAAGAGGATACTGCATGGAATATGTGCATAGCGGAAATCACAATTCACACCCAAGACTAGTCCTCCGTGGTATGATAGTGTAAGTATGTGAGCAGCAAATCTCCGACATAGGGATACGCAGATGTTCTAGATAACACTAGAGTAATGCTCTAGCGTCTACCCATATAGTTGGGGTTCTCGATTTTCGGTAGCTTCGTACGATCCCCTTGTTTATTCTTAATTCTGAACTTCACCATTCGGCGCGAGTCTCCTCATGTGTCTCAATGGGGGTTCCCATCTTACTAGGATTCATCCCTTGTAGTAATTTTATTACGGACTTCACCGTCTGATGCGAGTCTCCTCATGTGTCTCAATGGGGATTTTTGGCTACTAGGATTCATCCTATTATAATTTTATTATGGACTTCACCGTTTGACGCGAGTCTCCTCATATGTCTCAATGGGGATTCCCAGCTACTAGGATTCATCCTTTATTGTAATTTTATTGTGGAGTTTGCTTTACCATTTTCGCGCGAGTTTCCTCATTTTTTTCTGTGGGGATTCCCGGCTTCTTGGATCCATTTTTCTTTCTTTTTTTTTGAATGGGGGCAGGCAACTTTTTCCTCATGATTACCCCTCATGTGGGTGTAGAGATTTGAGCATCCATAAAGCGTTAGGAAGAACTTTCTAGCATCCCTATGTTTAGAGACCATTGCTAACATTGAGTGTAGAGTGTGTGGAGTTTTGTCTTGGTGCATCTCATGAGCTACGTTGGAAACACAGCTATCACTTGTCCCTTAAACACATGCACTTACCGAAAATTGGCTTTTCATTCCTTAATGTATGCCGTGATGCACACGTACCCAGAATCGGGAAGCTTTATTTAGCAAGGCAACGCGGCCCTAGAAGTTTGAAGGAAGTGTGATAATCTATAGTATAAGCAAGCATGCAAGCATGGCGAGCAACACCCGAAGTCAAAAAGCATGCAGAAGTATGTTCTTCTTCTCTCTCTCTTTTTTCTTCTTTTTTTTCTCTTTTTTTCTCTTTTTTTCTCTTTTTCTCTTTCTCTTTCTCTTTTCTTTTTCCTTCTTTTTTTCCTTTCCCTTTTTTTCTTTTTTTTCTTTTATGGGGCTTAATAAGTACACCGGCAGGCCGACAGTCTTAGAAGTGGGTGGCTGACGCCGTGGTGATGGAGAGAAAGCGTTATATGTTGTGGTGAATAGAAGGAGATGGCTCCATATGATACGGCGGCTAGACATCATGCGCGGGCTGGCCGCCGGATCGGGTATGGCCGCTGGATGGAATGGCCTGGCCACCGAATGGAGTGGCCTGGCCACCGGATGGAGTGGTCTAGCTACCGGTTCTCACTCTTCTTAGCCCATTCGCTCACTTCTTAGCCCATTTGAGTGGTTTTAGGCCCTTTAAACTTTATTAGGTCCAAGTTCGTGTATCTTCTGCCCAATCTGGATTTCTTGAATGTTTTGGCCCATCTTTTGTCTATTTATAGTAATTGGCCAATTCCAAGCTTTCGCTGACTTGTTTGGGGATGGCCCCGGCTATTCTTTCGAGCTCTGGAGTCTTGCTTCAACAGTTGTCTCTTGCAGTTGGGCCCTCGCTTTCTTCTTTTCTTCTTTTTCTTATGTCTCATCTTTCATTCGGCTTCTGCCATTCTTCTTTTTTTTTCCCTCTCCACCGGTGTAGGGGCGCTCGGTCGGAGTTTAAGACCTACAAATGCAATTATTAAGAATTACTTTTGAGAATATTCTTAGTGTCAACAAATGCGGACCCGTAGGTAGCGCGAATGAGGGACGAGTGAGCGGGACCTGCGGGTGTATCCTATAGCCCGTTTGAAAATTGTGTCTTTTTTGTTCTTTTATTCTTTATTCACGCAAGCATGCAGGCATCCATCGATCGCAAGCCTAAGGTAGATATATAGAATAGGTCCCCTATATTAGGGATAGGATAAGGTCAGCGCCCATGATTCATAGATAGAGTGCGGCTCACGAAGCACAACTAAGGGAGATGTGCATATGCAAAGAGGATACTGCATGGAATATGTGCATAGCGGAAATCACAATTCACACCCAAGACTAGTCCTCCGTGGTATGATAGTGTAAGTATGTGAGCAGCAAATCTCTGACATAGGGATACGCAGATGTTCTAGATAACACTAGAGTAATGCTCTAGCGTCTACCCATATAGTTGGGGTTCTCGATTTTCGGTAGCTTCGTACGATCCCCTTGTTTATTCTTAATTCTGAACTTCACCATTCGGCGCGAGTCTCCTCATGTGTCTCAATGGGGGTTCCCATCTTACTAGGATTCATCCCTTGTAGTAATTTTATTACGGACTTCACCGTCTGATGCGAGTCTCCTCATGTGTCTCAATGGGGATTTTTGGCTACTAGGATTCATCCTATTGTAATTTTATTATGGACTTCACCGTTTGACGCGAGTCTCCTCATATGTCTCAATGGGGATTCCCAGCTACTAGGATTCATCCTTTATTGTAATTTTATTGTGGAGTTTGCTTTACCATTTTCGCGCGAGTTTCCTCATTTTTTTCTGTGGGGATTCCCGGCTTCTTGGATCCATTTTTCTTTCTTTTTTTTTGAATGGGGGCAGGCAACTTTTTCCTCATGATTACCCCTCATGTGGGTGTAGAGATTTGAGCATCCATAAAGCGTTAGGAAGAACTTTCTAGCATCCCTATGTTTAGAGACCATTGCTAACATTGAGTGTAGAGTGTGTGGAGTTTTGTCTTGGTGCATCTCATGAGCTACGTTGGAAACACAGCTATCACTTGTCCCTTAAACACATGCACTTACCGAAAATTGGCTTTTCATTCCTTAATGTATGCCGTGATGCACACGTACCCAGAATCGGGAAGCTTTATTTAGCAAGGCAACGCGGCCCTAGAAGTTTGAAGGAAGTGTGATAATCTATAGTATAAGCAAGCATGCAAGCATGGCGAGCAACACCCGAAGTCAAAAAGCATGCAGAAGTATGTTCTTCTTCTCTCTCTCTTTTTTTTCTTTTTTTTCTCTTTTTTCCTCTTTTTTTCTCTTTTTCTCTTTCTTTTTCTCTTTTCTTTTTCCTTCTTTTTTTCCTTTCCCTTTTTTTCTTTTTTTTCTTTTATGGGGCTTAATAAGTACACCGGCAGGCCGACAGTCTTAGAAGTGGGTGGCTGACGCCGTGGTGATGGAGAGAAAGCGTTATATGTTGTGGTGAATAGAAGGAGATGGCTCCATATGATACGGCGGCTGGACATCATGCGCGGGCTGGCCGCCGGATCGGGTATGGCCGCTGGATGGAATGGCCTGGCCACCGAATGGAGTGGCCTGGCCACCGGATGGAGTGGTCTGGCTACCGGTTCTCACTCTTCTTAGCCCATTCGCTCACTTCTTAGCCCATTTGAGTGGTTTTAGGCCCTTTAAACTTTATTAGGTCCAAGTTCGTGTATCTTCTGCCCAATCTGGATTTCTTGAATGTTTTGGCCCATCTTTTGTCTATTTATAGTAATTGGCCAATTCCAAGCTTTCGCTGACTTGTTTGGGGATGTCCCCGGCTATTCTTTCGAGCTCTGGAGTCTTGCTTCAACAGTTGTCTCTTGCAGTTGGGCCCTCGCTTTCTTCTTTTCTTCTTTTTCTTATATCTCATCTTTCATTCGGCTTCTGCCATTCTTCTTTTTTTTTCCCTCTCCACCGGTGTAGGGGCGCTCGGTCGGAGTTTAAGACCTACAAATGCAATTATTAAGAATTACTTTTGAGAATATTCTTAGTGTCAACAAATGCGGACCCGTAGGTAGCGCGAATGAGGGACGAGTGAGCGGGACCTGCGG
The DNA here is from genome assembly GCA_022559845.1 of Amorphophallus konjac. Classification (NCBI taxonomy): domain Eukaryota; kingdom Viridiplantae; phylum Streptophyta; class Magnoliopsida; order Alismatales; family Araceae; genus Amorphophallus; species Amorphophallus konjac. Next base: position 282,521,820 of record CM040124.1, on the reverse strand, counting down.
GTGTATCCTATAGCCCGTTTGAAAATTGTGTCTTTTTTGTTCTTTTATTCTTTATTCACGCAAGCATGCAGGCATCCATCGATCGCAAGCCTAAGGTAGATATATAGAATAGGTCCCCTATATTAGGGATAGGATAAGGTCAGCGCCCATGATTCATAGATAGAGTGCGGCTCACGAAGCACAACTAAGGGAGATGTGCATATGCAAAGAGGATACTGCATGGAATATGTGCATAGCGGAAATCACAATTCACACCCAAGACTAGTCCTCCGTGGTATGATAGTGTAAGTATGTGAGCAGCAAATCTCCGACATAGGGATACGCAGATGTTCTAGATAACACTAGAGTAATGCTCTAGCGTCTACCCATATAGTTGGGGTTCTCGATTTTCGGTAGCTTCGTACGATCCCCTTGTTTATTCTTAATTCTGAACTTCACCATTCGGCGCGAGTCTCCTCATGTGTCTCAATGGGGGTTCCCATCTTACTAGGATTCATCTCTTGTAGTAATTTTATTACGGACTTCACCGTCTGATGCGAGTCTCCTCATGTGTCTCAATGGGGATTTTTGGCTACTAGGATTCATCCTATTGTAATTTTATTATGGACTTCACCGTTTGACGCGAGTCTCCTCATATGTCTCAATGGGGATTCCCAGCTACTAGGATTCATCCTTTATTGTAATTTTATTGTGGAGTTTGCTTTACCATTTTCGCGCGAGTTTCCTCATTTTTTTCTGTGGGGATTCCCGGCTTCTTGGATCCATTTTTCTTTCTTTTTTTTTGAATGGGGGCAGGCAACTTTTTCCTCATGATTACCCCTCATGTGGGTGTAGAGATTTGAGCATCCATAAAGCATTAGGAAGAACTTTCTAGCATCCCTATGTTTAGAGACCATTGCTAACATTGAGTGTAGAGTGTGTGGAGTTTTGTCTTGGTGCATCTCATGAGCTACGTTGGAAACACAGCTATGACTTGTCCCTTAAACACATGCACTTACCGAAAATTGGCTTTTCATTCCTTAATGTATGCCGTGATGCACACGTACCCAGAATCGGGAAGCTTTATTTAGCAAGGCAACGCGGCCCTAGAAGTTTGAAGGAAGTGTGATAATCTATAGTATAAGCAAGCATGCAAGCATGCAAGCATGGCGAGCAACACCCGAAGTCAAAAAGCATGCAGAAGTATGTTCTTCTTCTCTCTCTCTTTTTTCTTCTTTTTTTTCTCTTTTTTTCTCTTTTTCTCTTTCTTTTTCTCTTTTCTTTTTCCTTCTTTTTTTCCTTTCCCTTTTTTTCTTTTTTTTCTTTTATGGGGCTTAATAAGTACACCGGCAGGCCGACAGTCTTAGAAGTGGGTGGCTGACGCCGTGGTGATGGAGAGAAAGCGTTATATGTTGTGGTGAATAGAAGGAGATGGCTCCATATGATACGGCGGCTAGACATCATGCGCGGGCTGGCCGCCGGATCGGGTATGGCCGCTGGATGGAATGGCCTGGCCACCGAATGGAGTGGCCTGGCCACCGGATGGAGTGGTCTAGCTACCGGTTCTCACTCTTCTTAGCCCATTCGCTCACTTCTTAGCCCATTTAAGTGGTTTTAGGCCCTTTAAACTTTATTAGGTCCAAGTTCGTGTATCTTCTGCCCAATCTGGATTTCTTGAATGTTTTGGCCCATCTTTTGTCTATTTATAGTAATTGGCCAATTCCAAGCTTTCGCTGACTTGTTTGGGGATGGCCCCGGCTATTCTTTCGAGCTCTGGAGTCTTGCTTCAACAGTTGTCTCTTGCAGTTGGGCCCTCGCTTTCTTCTTTTCTTCTTTTTCTTATGTCTCATCTTTCATTCGGCTTCTGCCATTCTTCTTTTTTTTCCCCTCTCCACCGGTGTAGGGGCGCTCGGTCGGAGTTTAAGACCTACAAATGCAATTATTAAGAATTACTTTTGAGAATATTCTTAGTGTCAACAAATGCGGACCCGTAGGTAGCGCGAATGAGGGACGAGTGAGCGGGACCTGCGGGTGTATCCTATAGCCCGTTTGAAAATTGTGTCTTTTTTGTTCTTTTATTCTTTATTCACGCAAGCATGCAGGCATCCATCGATCGCAAGCCTAAGGTAGATATATAGAATAGGTCCCCTATATTAGGGATAGGATAAGGTCAGCGCCCATGATTCATAGATAGAGTGCGGCTCACGAAGCACAACTAAGGGAGATGTGCATATGCAAAGAGGATATTGCATGGAATATGTGCATAGCGGAAATCACAATTCACACCCAAGACTAGTCCTCCGTGGTATGATAGTGTAAGTATGTGAGCAGCAAATCTCCGACATAGGGATACGCAGATGTTCTAGATAACACTAGAGTAATGCTCTAGCGTCTACCCATATAGTTGGGGTTCTCGATTTTCAGTAGCTTCGTACGATCCCCTTGTTTATTCTTAATTCTGAACTTCACCATTCGGCGCGAGTCTCCTCATGTGTCTCAATGGGGGTTCCCATCTTACTAGGATTCATCCCTTGTAGTAATTTTATTACGGACTTCACCGTCTGATGCGAGTCTCCTCATGTGTCTCAATGGGGATTTTTGGCTACTAGGATTCATCCTATTGTAATTTTATTATGGACTTCACCGTTTGACGCGAGTCTCCTCATATGTCTCAATGGGGATTCCCAGCTACTAGGATTCATCCTTTATTGTAATTTTATTGTGGAGTTTGCTTTACCATTTTCGCGCGAGTTTCCTCATTTTTTTCTGTGGGGATTCCCGGCTTCTTGGATCCATTTTTCTTTCTTTTTTTTTGAATGGGGGCAGGCAACTTTTTCCTCATGATTACCCCTCATGTGGGTGTAGAGATTTGAGCATCCATAAAGCGTTAGGAAGAACTTTCTAGCATCCCTATGTTTAGAGACCATTGCTAACATTGAGTGTAGAGTGTGTGGAGTTTTGTCTTGGTGCATCTCATGAGCTACGTTGGAAACACAGCTATCACTTGTCCCTTAAACACATGCACTTACCGAAAATTGGCTTTTCATTCCTTAATGTATGCCGTGATGCACACGTACCCAGAATCGGGAAGCTTTATTTAGCAAGGCAACGCGGCCCTAGAAGTTTGAAGGAAGTGTGATAATCTATAGTATAAGCAAGCATGCAAGCATGGCGAGCAACACCCGAAGTCAAAAAGCATGCAGAAGTATGTTCTTCTTCTCTCTCTCTTTTTTCTTCTTTTTTTTCTCTTTTTTTCTCTTTCTTTTTCTCTTTTCTTTTTCCTTCTTTTTTTCCTTTCCCTTTTTTTCTTTTTTTTCTTTTATGGGGCTTAATAAGTACACCGGCAGGCCGACAGTCTTAGAAGTGGGTGGCTGACGCCGTGGTGATGGAGAGAAAGCGTTATATGTTGTGGTGAATCCCCGGAGGGATCAAAGGTTAGTGTGAAATAGAGGGGAGCCTTTTTGTTGGTTTATGCGCCAGCCTAGACGAGAGGTCCTGATGCTGACGATGGGTTTATGCATCGGCCTAGACGATAAGGTCATGATGCCAACAGTTGGTTTAAGCATCGGCCTAGACGGAAGGTCACGATGCCGACGATTGGTTAATGCATCAGCCTAGATGAAGGAGTCATGATGCTGACGGTTGGTTTAAGTATCGGCCTAGAGGGAAGGTCATGATGCCGACGGTGGCTTATGTGCCATCCTAGACGAAGGAGTCATGATGCTAACAGCTGGTTTAAGCATCGGCCAAGACGGAAGGTCATGATGCCGATGGTGGCTTATGCTTCAGCCTAGACGAAGGAGTCATGATGCTGACGGTTGGTTTAAGCATCGGCCTAGACAAAAGGTCATGATGCTGACAGTTGGTTTATGCACCAGCCTAGACGAAGGAGTCATGATGCTGATGCTTTGTTTAAGCTTTGACCTAGACGAAAGGTCATGATGCCGATGGTGGCTTATGCGCCAGCCTAGATGAAGGAGTCATGATGCTGACTGTTGGTTTAAGCATCGGCCTAGACGGAAGGTTATGATGCTGACGGTGGCTTATGCGCCAGCCTAGATGAAGGACTCATGATGCTGACCGTTAGTTTAAGCATCGGCCTAAACAGAACATCATGATGTCGACGGTTGGTTTATGCGCTAGCCTAGACGAAGGACTCATGATGATGACGGTTGGTTTAAGTATCAACCTAGACGGAAGGTCATGATGTCGACGGTGGCTTATGTGCCAGCCTAGACAAATGAGTCATGATACTGACGGTTGGTTTAAGCATCGGTCTAGATGGAAGGTCATGATGTCGACGGTGGAATGAGTCCTTTTCTGTTCTCTAACCTGATTGAAGTGTCGAGCCACAAGTAAAAGGGTCTTTTTGTTCTCCGGCCGGAGGTAGGGTCCGAAATGAAGGTAAAGGGGTCTTTTTGTTCACTAACCGGATGGAAGGTCTGAGCCAAAGGTAAAAGGGGTCTTTTTGTTCTCTGGCCAGATGGAAGATCCGAACCAAAGGTAAAAGGGTGTTCTCTGTCCAGATTAAAGGTCTGAGCCAAATATGAAAGGGCCTTTTTTTCTTTGGCTAGATGAAAGGTCCGAACCAAAGGTAAAAGGGTCTCCTTTTTTTTTCCTGGTCGGACAGAAGGTCTGAACCACAGGTGAAAGGGTCTTTCTTGTTCATGTAAGTATCTTACCCGCTCCGCGAGGTTACACGGGAAGAATTCTTAGAACATTTTAATGAGAAGTATTTCTCGGAAAGAATTCGGGAGAGAAAGGCAGGAGAGTTCGCTTCACTCAAACAGAGAAGTATGACCGTGGCCGAGTACGAGGCTCAATTCTCGCGGCTGTCTAGATATGCACCTCACTTAATATCAACAGGGAAGATGAAAGCAAAAAGGTTTATGAATGGCTTAAGGATCCAGTACATTCCCCAATTGGCGCCGTTAGATATACAAACTTATGCGGAGATGGTGCAAAGAGCGCAGTTATTGGAAGATGCCATGGAGCTATCCGACAGGGTTAAAATGAGAATGGAGAAGAAGAGAACGGGCAACAATAACAAGAGGGTTAATGAGGATGACAATGTTCCAAATGGCAAGAGGATCAAAGAGGGAAAGTGCAAACACTGTGTCAATGAAGGCCATCCATCCAAGAAGTGCCGCTGGAAGAATGGAGCTTGTTTTCGATGTGGGAGCAAAGAACATAGGGTATCTAATTGCCCTCTTCCAAAAGACCAACCTCAGGAGGAAAAAGACGGTAATAAGAACGTCGTCAAGGGCAACTTCAAGCAATAAGAGTCACACCTGATGGTCAAGGAATGGATTGTTGACACCCGTTTTATACCCAATAAGTCGGGTCATCTCCTTATTTATTCAATATGATGCTCCGAGTTGTTCACTCTTCATTGAATTCCTTTTAATCAGTTGAAGCCTATTTTCTGGGTCTCAATTCCTGGATTAGACCTGGTTCCTGGTGGCACTTCGTTCAAAAGCTTGGCAATCCCTCCATTCTATTTTCTTGAAAATCAATGATAATAACGGTCTGGACTAGGCGCGTCATTTCATAATAATGCATGAAGCCTGGGCCGTTACTCTTTGAAGAGTCCCAAGACTTAGGGCCTCGTTGTCCTTTGATAATAACGGTCTACTCCCTGGCCGTTGTTTCCTTATGACGCCCTATGCCCTGGACGTTACTTACTTGCAGAGTCCTATTGTTTAGATCTTCTTCCCGTCGATCTTATCCTTTGGATAGGGTTGAAAATGACGGTAATTCCTTGGTGCGTTATTTCCAAGTGGCGGTCTATCGTAAGACCGTTACTTCCTTCAGAGAGTCCTGACAGTTCAGGCCTTTTCTCTGCTACTCCGTGGACGAGATAGGGTTTTGGATTGACATTATCTCCTTCAATTCTAATCCTCAGGACCTCTCGTTTGTTTCTTTGGACTCTTGTTGATTTTATCCTCAAGGATTTGCTAAGGATTATCCTCCTTTCTTGGCTGATTTATCTTCAACTCGACCTGAGAGTTTGAGGGAGTCTATAAATAGAACCCTTGATTTCATAACCCAGGGGAGGAAGATTTGATTCACGACGAAGTGCTGCCAAATTCAGGAGTCATCTACATCCAGGAGGAGCTGCTTCCCACGTCCATCTTCCAAGTCAAGGGAGTAATTTTGGGTTTTAGTTTGTCAAGATCATCATCATTACATGCTCAAGTTTCCCTTGGTTTTATCAATCAAAAGCATTGTCCCTCCTCTTCCTCCACGTTTTTTCACTGTTGCTAAGCATACACATATCCTCCTAAACTTAAAAACGCCCAGAGGGGTTAAAAAAACCAACAACTCCCCGGTAATCCCCTCTCCTTTTGATGTTCTTAAGCTTTTTAAGGATTGATGCTATACTTATGTTGAGGGCTAATTGAGGTTGTGTTGTTTTGCTTTCTACATCCTTGGCAGGTTTTACAGGATCACTAGCACGAGGCCCAAGCCTTCTAGCCGGCTGGAAGGGTTGGAGTTCAAAGAGTTCACATCTTCTCACTGCAGGTTATCTGACGGTCAGGTGCAGGAGCGTTATTTCCTTCTGGCGGTCTATCGCACGACCGTTACTTCCAAGCGACGCACAGGGTTTGGACCGTTATTTGCAAGTTGATCTGCAGGCTTTCCTTGGTCTTCTCTCCCGTGGGCGGGTGTTTCATCCACCTATTTCCAAGGTATATTCGAGTCTTTGACTTGTGTTTACTTTGGTGGCGATCACGACTTTCCTTAGTGTTGGGCATTAGCTGTCTTTTTCATCAAATTTCATTATTCCCCTTGATTGTTCCACCCCTAGCGGTGTGTTTTTATTTATCTTTGCTCCACGCCCCGACGTGTGTTTTTGTTTTTCCCTTAGCGTAATTTGATTGAGATAGCATGCCCATACTAGAGTTAGGTTTGATTGCCTAGGTTCATATTCACATGTGCATTGGTTGAGCTGATCTTTGGTAGTTTATTTATCATCTCACCATATCATTTTTCAAAACCCTCACAATCAACAAAAAAAGAAAGAAGATAAGAAGAGATAGGTAAACAAACAATCAACATGGATGGAGGTATTTCCCCTTTAACTTGAGCTTTAGTCCCTTAGTTCAATTTGCTAGTCATGATTGTTGAATTGAGGAATATGGATTAGAGGAACATATGATGTGCATAGGAATTTGAATTTGGGGACCAAATTCTTTTAAGTGGGGGAGGATGTAGCAACCCTGGTAAATTTAAGGACTAGAAAGTCTAAATAAATTTAAAACCAATAGATAATCAGGGCCAGACCTTGTATATACAATCTTATAAACCCAACCCTTAAAATATAGAGTCATTTTAAGTAAGGCATTTAATGCATAATACCATTTTATTTGAATTAAGAATCAATAAATCTCGAAGAAAACATCAATCTATATTTTATTAGAAAATTTAATATTCACATTTATTACATTATACTTTAATTAGAAGGAAGAAATATACATTAATAGGATTTAAATGAATTAAGAAAAATTAAAAGAGAAAAGAATGGACATATATACGATATCGGTCTTTTGGAGGCTAAGAAGAAAAGTAAAAATTTAATTGACGACATCTTCGATGGGCGTCCATTCTATAAGAAACGACTTTGAGCAAGTCATTATTTCTAAATTAGAAAAAATCAAATAAAACATAAATAGCATAAGAAAGGATATAAACATAATTTTAATTCTTCAAAGAAATGCAAAATGGAATTAACGCCTTGCTACATGGGCATTTCTTTGAAAACCAACGACTTAACCCAAGTCGTTATTTTATTAAATGAATAGTAATAGTGAATAGTGCCACTTTTTATATTAAAAGAATTTAATAAAACTAATTATATAGCAAAATAGAGAAAAATGGAAAATGTATACCCATAAAATTTCATGTCGATATCCCATTAAATAAAAAAGATAAAAATCCCCAAAGATTGTTACTCTTTATAAACACGCCCCAGATGAAGACGCGATTTAAATAAGTAATGCCTTCACTTGAGGCGTTAATTAAAAAGTGACGCCTATACCAAAGGGCGTCAAATTTCAAAACGGTCCAAAATAAATAAAAGGAAAGGGAAAGAAACGACCTCTTCTTGGGCGCGAATTACAAAAGAAACGGCACAGGTCAAGACGTTAATTAGAATAAACGTCCTAACTCAAGGCGTTAATTGCATTTATGTTCCATTCGAACCAGGAGACTATCCAGGGTAAGTCTTAGGATTGGTACGCGTTTGATTAATTATGGTAAGGACTCTATCAGGGAAACTAGAGTTCTAATCAAATCCTAACCCTAAGGGATTCCCGAAACCCTATAAATACCCCTTACGATTGAACCTATTAGCTATTTGGTTAAGGTCGTTTTGCTGCTGTCTCGTGCGTGAAGAACAGGTTGTTCTTCTTCCCTGCCTTCGGTTATGGATATGAAGATTAGTTGATGATCTTCATCTTCTTTTCTGCAGGATTCCTACAGCGTGGAGAAGCTCTCTCGCCTAGTTGAAGAACGTGGGTTCTTCATCATCTTCCATCTCCTTCCGTTTAAAGGGAGAGCTGTGATTTCTCTACGTCCGAAGCATAGGAGGATTTTCTCGTCTGCTGCATCTGGGAGATGCTATTATTGGGTTAGAGAATAGCAGTTACCTCATTCCCAGGAAACTCTGTTTAGAACAGAGCATCACCTTCTCTTCACTCTCTTCAGTACCATCACCCAGATCATCTGGTAGGTTTTCTCACATCAAGCTAAAGCAGTTATAAGAATCAAAGATCCTTCTGTTAATTTTTTTATTCATGCATGCACGTATCTCCACTGAGTTTTGAGGCTTTTTGGGAAATTTTAGAAAGAGACGACCCTCTCCAGGGCGTTATTTAAAGTTATGACGACTAACACATGAGTCGTCCATTTTAAGAAAATTGATAAATACGCATGTTTAAAATTTAATATCTATGAAACCTATAGTTAAATCTAATGCATGATCATATACCTGAAATCCTGATATTTTTCTTTTCCTGTCCATATAATTGTTTCCTGAAAATTATTTATCATAAAAAAAACCGTTACTGTTCATATTCCTGGAAACCAATAACGACCTCCGGAAGGTCGTCTGTTATGAAAGAGACGCCCTGTACCAGGGCACTATTCTAAAATAGAGACTTTGATTAAGTCATGATTTTCCTTAAAAATACTGGAAAGGTGATAACTTCTGTTAAAAAGATAATTAACGACATACTGCATGTCGTTTCTTTGTGAAAAAAAACGCCCCTGGCTAAGGCGCGTTTCATCAAAAATACAGAATTAAGAAATTTCAGCAAAAATAGAAATGTATAATGGACGACTATTGCTGAAGTCGTCAAATTGGAAATAAACGACCTAGTTAAGGTTGTTAATTTATTAAGAAACGGCTTGGCTTAAGACGCGAATTTCCTGCATAGTTATTTTCCACTGTTTTCTGTAAACCGAGGGTTATATATATATATATATATATGCCTGGCACTATGCTCCAATCCGTGAGTGTAGTCCCACGTTTCTCGGCGTTTATCAATAAACCCTTAACTCTCCGTGACTTATAAGCTCTCCATTGGACATTCCGTTCCTTTGGACTGGCGAGTTTGTCATAGAGACCTCCGTTAGTCTCCGCTAACCTTGGATTCCCTCAAGGCAGCCGAGCTGGTTGTACCCTAAAAACCCAAGAAACCTTGATTATTGTCATGTCACTCGGAGAAACATGAATCTGGCCCTCATGATTTATCACATGGTTATCATGAGATTCTCTATGATTAATGGATGGTTATCTATTAATGGACAAATCCGTTAACCTTGTCATGTGCAAGATCTGTACTTTTTCTTCACCCAGTTTATTCCGGTTTGTCGCGAGCTAGATACGTCATGCATATTCATGGACGATTCCCTTATCATGACATTCTGTCTCCTTCTGGAGAATCCTTTTATTTGAAAGAACATAATCCTTTGACTCTGTATTGGCCAACTCTGATTCTGAAATAATCAAGGGCTCTGGGTCCGCAACCAACAATGTCAGGTAGGACGGAAGTCCAATTCTGTAACCATGGTAAAATTCTGGGTGTGACATTGCACCAACGTCTGTATATCTGTTCTGTTCTGTTATCTGTTGAATTTGTTATTCTGGAAATTCTGATATTCTGTTATTATGTTATTCTGTTATTCTGTTAAATTCAGTTATTCTGCTAGACTGATTAATCTGCTTATTATTATTGAACTCTGTTATATTCTGGCCAATTCTGAAGTTATGTTCATCTGAGCTTATGTCCTTTGTTATGTTCTGTTAGCTTGACCTTGGTTCTGTAAGTTGGGAATGTATTCCTAAATCCGCTGGAGCTCGTAAATTATTCTTGGCTTGCTATTCATCATCTCTACTAGATCGACTATCATGATTCTTCAGTTATTGCATTTCATGCACTGCATCTCATGAACATGTAAAATTGGCTAATTACTTTTATTCTGCTTGATGATGAGATATAATCCCTACTGAGCATTTCGCTCACCAGCCTATCTTTAACATTTTTCAGGAAACGACATTGAAGATATTCCATCAGACAAGGAAGGGCAAGAGGGATGAGTGTCTGGTCAACCGAATCATTATCTTTTGTTTTCTTGGGTCTAGTCCTATCATTTGAGTCCTTTTTTTTCTATTTTCTAGATTGTATTAGCAAGTTTCTTTTCTCTTTTGATATGTAATTAGAGTCTGGTCCTGTAATTCAGATATTGGAGTAATAAAGATTATCTTATTGGGCCCAAAGAATGTGTGTCTTATGGTTTGCTCTGACTATTCACGACTGTATCACTGCCACGTTCCGAATTTATACGTTCCGCTGCCATCGGTTCGGGGCGTGACAGGTTTTCCATACCAAACCTCTTGAACAGTTCCATTATGTATTTGGTCTGGTTGATGAAGCACCCATCCTCTAGCTGTTGTACCTACAAGCCAAGAAAGTACTTTAGTTCACCAACCAAACTCATCTCAAATTCAGCAGACATCATTTTAGAGAATTCAACACATAGTTCATGCTTAGTTGATCCAACCACAATGTCATCTACATATACCTGAACTATGAGGAGATCTTTATTTGTACCCTTGGTAAATAAAGTTTGATCTACTTTACCTCTTTTGTAGCCCTTGCTGATCAGAAATTCAGTCAATCATTCATACCATGCTCGAGGAGCCTGCTTTAGACCATACAAGGCTTTGTTTAACCTGAAAACTTGGTTAGGTTGAGGAGAGAATTGAAATCCGGGGGGTTGCTCAACAAAAACCTCTTCTTTAATGACTCCATTTAAAAAGGCACTTTTAACATCCATTTGTTGGAGTTTTATATTCTTTGAACATGCAAAAGCAAGCAACAATCTTATAGCTTCCATCCTAGCAACAAGTGCATAGGATTCATCGAAATCTACACCAAATTCCTGACAGTAGCCCTTGGCTACTAATCTGGCCTTATTCCTAGAAATGATTCCATCTTCATTCATTTTATTTTTGAACACCCCACTTAGTTCCTATGATATTAACATTATCTGGTCTTGGAACAAGTTCCCAAACATTATTTCTTTCGAATTGGCCCAATTCCTCACACATAGCATTGACCCAAGCTTGATCAGCCAAGGCCTCATCTATTGATTTGGGTTCAATTTGTGAGACTAAAGCAATTAAGTCTTCATTATTCACATTCCTAAAATGAGACCTAGTCCGAAGAGGATCTTCAGGATTGCCTATGACATTATCTATCGGATGATCTTTAAGAAATCCAACATTTATTGAAGACTCACCTGCTTCTCTTGGCTCTTCCTGGTTGGGAGGATTTGTTGTTCCACTTGGCTGAGTCTTCTCTTCTTCTTGGTCTTCTAGGAATTCTCCATCATGATTGGAATCCCTGTCAAAATTTTCGATGTTAGAAATACCTTTCTTTTCACTAAAAATAATGTGAGAGACTCTTCAACCTTTATGTCTGTTATGTTAAAGACCCTATATGCCCTAGAAATGTCTGAATATCCCAAAAATATTTCAGGGGAGCTTTTAGCTTCAAACTTGTCTAAATCTTTCTTGTCATTGTTATGAATAAAACATTTTGCTCCAAAAATTCTGAAATGAAACAAGTTTGGTTTCTTACCTTTTAGAAGCTCATAGGGTGTTTTCTTGTGAATGGATCTTACCATGGCCCTGTTGATTATGTAAGTTGCTGTATTGGCCGCCTCTGCCTAAACCTCCTTGGTAATTGACTTTCAATTAGCATGGTTCGGGCCATCTCCACCACAGTTCTATTTCTTCTCTCCACAATTCCATTCTGTTCAGGTGTCCTGGGAGAAGAAAATCTGTGTGTTAGTCCCTCTCTTTCACAAAGATCAGAAAACATGGAGTTTTCAAACTCACCTCCATGGTCAGATTGAATAGAACAGATCTTGTGTTTTCCTTCTTGTTTGACCTTATTGAAAAACAGATTAAACTTTTGAAATGCATCACTTTTATTTGCTAAGAAAAAGATCCATGAATATCTAGAGAAGTCATCTATGATGACATAGCCAAACCTGTTCCCATTAAGACTCTGAGTTCTAGTAGGACCGAAGAGGTCCATATGGAGGAGTTCCATTGGTCTAGAGGACAATGGCTCAGATCTTAATTTGAAAGAATTCCTGGTCTGTTTGCCTAGAGCACATGCATCACATGATTTTGAAATAGAATTGAATTTAATTCTAGGCATGCCTCTCACTAAATCATGCTTGACCAATTTATTTAAAGTAGTAAAGCTAGCATGACCTAGACATCTATGCCATTCAAAAGCATTATTTTCAGAATTGGCAGATAAACAAATATTAGATTCAGATTCGTCATCTAGGTCTACCATGTAGACATTATTAATCCTGTTGGCTACAAATTTAACCACATCAGAATTTATTGCAAAGATTTTGCATGAGTTATCATCAAACACAACCCTGTGACCCTTGTCACATAACTGACTAATGCTAATCAGGTTGTGTTGAAGACCTTCCACAAGTAGAACTTTTTCAATGGAGTTTGTGGAAGACTTACCTACTATACCAACTCCAATAATCTTACCTTTGTTCTTTCCTCCATACTTGACCAGACCCCCTACCTTCATCTCTATCTTACTGAATTTGGATCGGTCTCCTGTCATGTGCCTGGAGCATCCACTGTCGAGGTACCACTTGTTGTCTTCAGCTGCCAGGCCGACCTACACAAATAACATCAAGCAGAGTGATTTGGAACCCAAGATGAGTTGGGTCCAAGGACATTATTCAAATCTCTAATCAAATGTTTAGCAATCCAAATTTGCTTCAGCATGGATTTCCCTGGCACCTTTACTTCTGGTTTATTGAAATTAAGTCCAGCTGGTCTGGAGAAGTAAGTTCTATTCCATTCATTAGACTTGCCACTCCTAGGATATCTCCTGTAAGTTTGTTGATCAACAGATTTTTGAAGATGATGATCATTTCTCCAGTAGGTCCTCTTTGGACCCATCTGATTGTAGTAATTCCAGCTTTTCTTCTGATCCACTTGCTTGGTCCATTTACCATTTATGTTCTGATTGGTAGGCTTAGTGAAATTCTTCACAGAATTCATTCCCATTTTAAATGGTTGACAAGCACTGTTTTTAGAACTTTCCTTCTGACCTTGAGTTCCCTTACTACTGTTTGAGCTGGATGGTGTGTCCAGCTTTTCTTTTCCCTTCTCTGGGCAGAAGGTAATGGTTTTGAGTTATAAGGGTCTTTTGTTAGTTGGGTCATAGCCTAGACCCTCCTTATTGAAGTTAACCCTAGCCCCCAGTATAGCATCCAGACTAGATTTTCCTTGGACAAATTTTTTCAAAACTTTCTGTTTGTCTTCCAACTCCTTTTGAAGGGACTCAGAATTTTTTAGAAGTTCACCATTGACTTTCTTAACAGCTTCATATTTTTCTGAGTTCACTCTACTTTCATTCAAGCTTTCTTCAATTCTTATTTTGAGTTCATTGAGCTAATTTTGACTTTCTTGGTTTTCTCACTTGAGCTTATCATTTTCTTTTCTTAGTGAGGTCATTTCTTCTAGTTGCTCTTTTAGTTTCTGATTTTCCTCACATACCTGGGTTTGTTCTTCAACGTTAGTATTAAATTTTCTTTTCAGAACCCTATGCTCTTTACTAAGAGAATTGAATTTATCTAATAACTCAGCATAAGCATCTTCCCAGTCATCAATCGTAAAATTTTCAAAAACATTGGTTACCTCCTCTTCACTATTTGCCATTAGGCAAATTCCTTCTTCATGCTCCTCTGAGGAAGTGTCTTCGGGATCTTCTTCCTCCTCGCTCCATGTGCAGACCATCGCCTATGGCTTCTTCTTCTTCTGCACCTTTGTGTTCTTCTTCTGGAAGTAGGGACCCTTCTTCTGAAGATCTGGGTATTCACCTTTCATGTGTCCCTGTTTGTTACAATGATAACAAGTCAGTCTCTTAGGATTTCTATCCCTATGATTAGTAGATTCAACATTCTTGTTAAAGGAGTATGGCTTTTTCCTCCTAAAGGTCTTCCCCTTTCTCCTTAAAAATTTACTGAACTGACGAGTGAGCATTGCCTGCTCCTTCTGGTCAAGATCTGAGAAGCCATCAGACTCACCGCTACTGCTGCTGCTGTTGCTGCTACTGCTACTCTTGTTGCGGGATGTCTTGAGAGCTACATTCTTAGCCTTCCTATCACTTCCTTCACCACCTCCTTTGAAATTCATCTCATAGGTCATGAGGGATCCTATGAGTTCATTCACAGTCAAGGTCGTCAGATCTTTTGACTCTTCAATCACGATGGCCTTAGTGTGCCATGCTGGGGATAAAGATCTAAGAATTTTCCTGACTATATCTGCCTCAGCTAGATCTTTCCCTAGCCCCTTAAGTGTGTTTGTGATCAAGGACAACCTGGCATAGATTTCAGTAATATTCTCCTCTGCATTCATCCTAAACAGTTCATACTTAGAGGCGTAGAAGTTTACCTTCGAGGCTTTCACTTGAGCTGTACCTTCGTAGATTAATTGCAGCTCATCTCACATTCGCTTGGCAGTCCTGTAGGCAGATATACGGGCATATTCCTCTGGGTGAACAGCACACTGGATGATGTTCAGCGCCGTCGAGTTGAGTGAAGATAGCTTGACATGGTCATCTGTCCACGCGTCCTCGTTCGGTGGCAGATCATACGGGCCAATAGTAATTACCCTCCACAGCTTGTGGCTCTGTGCTCTGATAAACACTTCCATCCTATTCTTCCAAAAGAGATAATTATTACCATCAAAAAATGGAGGGTGACTAATGGATTGACCTTCAGCCATGAAGCTTCTAGGACCATTAGCATTTCCCAGACTGTTCGTCCACATGATGCAAACCTGCTCTGATACCAAATGTTAGCGCAGCGAAGAGTGATATAGAAGGGGGGGTGAATAGATCACTCCCAATTTACAAAACTTCAGCAGAAACTCACTACTTCGAAATGCAACCCTTCAGATATAGCTAAACAATACAGCTAACGCAGTGAGAAACTAAGACAGAATAATAAGGTGCGATTGGAAGAGGCCGTCCACACACAAACACAATGCTAAACAGAAGGAAAGCACAAACGATAATAGCAAGCCACAGAGGAGACAAGAGATTTTAAGGTAGTTTGATTGTAGTCCACAATCTACATCCACCCCTCACTCCAACTAGAGTGAGGATTCCACTAGCCACTGCTAGAAAACTGCAGACTCAGTCTGCGAACAATATGCTGCCACACAGCTTGAACAACCAAGGGAAACAAATCCCTCAACCAAACTCTGCTACCCACAGAGCTTGACACCTGGACCTGCTACCAGCAAGACCAGAACCGGAGATGGCTCTCCCTTCCTCCAACCCGGAGGGAACCTGCTAATGACAACCCGTCACTGGCAAAACCAGAGATCACAGATCTCTCTTCCTCTGCAGCCCAGAGGGGAACCGGAGTAACTCTCCCTTCCTCCAAACACTGGAGGGTAACAACTCGAAATTAGAGATATGAAGAAATGAAAGGAAAAATAGAAATGTAAACAAGACCAACGATGAACAACAGTCGTTTCAGAAAAACCAAATACAAATGTAGCTTCCGAAGAAGCAAATTGGACTCTTCTCTCTCACTCAGACTTTTCTCTCACAGTAATACTCTCAAATCTTTTCTCTCTATCTTCTTTCTGGAACGTGGAGGCTCTCTCTCTTTCCTTCTTCTGCTCAGGGATTCTGCTCTTCAGCTTTTTCTCCAGTTCAATCCATCTAATCGCAGAAGGCACCTTTTATATGGCATTCGACCTGACTTTCAGGCCTTCACACGAGTGAGTCTCGTTCCCTCCTTTTTCAGAGCATTCTCAGATCACGTGCCAGGTATCATCCTCGATTCACGTGCCCAATCATTAACCTGAATCATCTGCAGGCAGAGACAAGGAAATGTGATTAGTTAGTTCAGTCAGATATCAACGAATGTATATACTTTAGAACTACAAATGTGTAAGTGTATACACTGAGAGAGTGTATAGACTTGTGAGTCTTCATGCGACCTCAGTGTATAGACTAGCTGAATAATGCATTATCATAACAAGGGGGAATGTGAGACTTCTGTGAAGTGTATGAAGGAATAGAGTGTATAGACTTGGAGACATCAATTAGGCAAGTGTGTCAAATGTGAGAGTGTATACACTTGAAAGCAGCATATAGGCAAGTATGAACAACGTGAGAGAGTATACACTTGAAGGCCTTCAGCGTCCTAAATGTATAGACTTGAAATGAACGAAGCATGAACGAGCCTATCCAATGTATAGACTTGAAACATTTGAACACATGGACAATGTATACACTTGGCCTTTGAGGAATGATGTAGAGACTCTGAACGTGAAGGTAGGCTGTATAGACTTGGAGAATATTGAAGCACTATATAGACTTGGTAAACCTGAACCAATGTACATACTTGGAACGCCTGAGGACCAGTGTACAGACTTGGAATCAATGAAAGCGTTGGCTGTACAGACTTGCATGAACGATGTATACACTTTGCCAATGTGTAGACTTAGGGTGTAGCTAAAGCAGCGAACGTAGGAATAGGTTGGAATGTATAGACTTACGTTCGATTAGCAATGTACAGACTTCAACTAGGGAAGCTACAGTGCTATGTCTAGACTTAATGATGCAAGCCTTGTATAGACATTGCAACGCTTGAAGCGATGTACAGACTTGGTGAGCGCCAAGCAATGTACAGACTTTGATGAACGCCTCTCGCTGTACAGACTTTGAATCAAGGCATGAATAGTGAATCAATGTCTAGACTTGGATGCCCAAGCCAATGTATAGACTTGTGCAGTGCAGCCAGTGTATGGACTTGTACAGTGCATCGCAGTGTACATACTTTGAAGTGCGACCTGGCAGGATGTGTAGACTTAGAACGCAACTAGGATTTCTAGACTTGTTATGAAGCAATGCACAGGCTGTACATACTTGAGGTAATGCTTGCAGAAAGTGATGTATGGACTTGGTTTGTGACTAGAGGCTGTACAGACTTTGGGACATGTTGCGTGAGACGAGGGACAATGTATTGACTTTGAAATGGTAGACGATGTATAGACTTAGGGTTCGACTGAGGATGTATAGACTTGGGGTTCAATTGAGGATGTATAGACTTGAAAGATGTGAGGCGATGTGAAGACTTTGAAATGAACGGGAGACTGTATAGACTTGGCCCCTTGAAGGATGTATAGACTTCAGATGTGCAAGCTGCAGTGCCGTTGTATGGACTTGATCTCAAGGAATGGCTGTACATGCTTTGAATATGAAGACTAATGTATGGACTTGGAAAAACAAAGGGGGCGTCGACCCATCAGAAGGGGGCGTCGACCCATCACTGTCCAGACAATGCAGACAGAGTGTAGACATGATCAAGTAGTGCATATCTATCTGACAACCATATGAACTGCACAGTCCTACATGATGAAGCATGAATTAATCTAGAGATAGAAGATTGATTTATAGTGTGAGACATCATCAAAACCGTAGGGATGCAACAATACGGCCATCCATAGTGTCCATGAAAGTATCAATCCTCCCAAGAGTTGAGTCAAGGCGGGTGTCCATTCCCGAGATGCGCCTATCAAAGCTCTCATAATCTCCCCAAGAGGATGTCCAGCACCCTGAGCTAAGGACTCCCCGTGGTGAAACTGTGGTGGTGAAGGCACCGCGGGATCCATATGAGGAGAAGAGGGTGGAGAAGGCTGCTCCTCGGCCTGAACTGGTGCAGGTGCTTCCCCTTGATCTTATGTTCTTCCTGCTCTTCTTCACTTGCTAATTCATCTCCATAGGTGGGTACATCACGATGAAGCTCACCATCCGGACCCCAATAATAACCCATATCGGAGATAATCTTGTGGGCATTGTAAATATCATCCTGTCTGACTTGAATGAACTATTCAGCACCTAAATGGATTCCAGCATAGATGAATACTCCAGTCAACTGGGAGGCATAAGGTAGGGATCTCCTTAGCTGAGTACGACATAAACCGATCAAAGTAGTCATGAGTCGACCCATATTGACTATATTGTCATTCATAACATGATAAAAGAGGAATTGATGAACCTCAGTCACTTCATTTCTGCTTCCACTTTTTGGATAAATGAGTGATGCAAACATGTGGTGGAGAACGCGTTGCAGTGGTGGAAAATGGTTTGCATTCAATTCTATTAAGTCACTCACACCACGAACATAATCACAACTCGTCATGGCTGTGAAAGTGGCCTCAACTTCACCATGGCCAAAAGTCATGTCGGCACCCCTGGCGAAAACTCCTAAAGCACGTTCAAACAGTGTCGGAGTTATGTGAAGCTCAATACCCTGAACCACCGTATACAACTGTTCATTACTGTCAACCAAATTTCCATAAAATTGTTGCACTAGGTATAGATAATATCTGGGATATTTGGTGACAAAATCGGTCCAACCCGGTTGAATCTCAAAAGCTGCACAAATGTCAGGCAGGATTTCATTCACCTCATTAAAATCGACAAGACGAGGGTCGATGATAGGCCTTGGACGTAACCGAGGTGCACGAGGTGGTGCCAGAGCCTGCCGTGGTGGAGGAACCGAGCCTCACATCTCCGAGCGCCAGATTCCCCTTGAGGAGGACGCCAAGAACTTCTTCTAGGCGGCATCTCAGACTAGTAAACCCTTGGAGAGAACGATCTCGACCCGAGGAGAAAGATGGTCCAAAAGACACTCGGAGAGGCTGGATGGTACATTCTCCACACTCTGGAAATGGAGGACGAGCTGCACGATCCCACAAACGATCGCGGAGAAGTCGTCCCGAATCCGGGACGAATCTGCCGGATGATGTGCGGATGGACAAGGGATGAGGTTTTAGGGCTTGGAGAGGGGGGGGGAAATGTTGTTCTAGGGTTAGGTGGATATGTGGGAGAGAGAGTGGGTGGAATAGAATGAGGGAGATGAGGGTGAAACCCTCTTAAAATAGGGTTCGGCCAAGGGGCCGGTCGGCCGGTTCACCGCAAATGATCGATCGGACCGGGGTCGGCGGTCGACCGGAAAGGTCTAAATGCCCCTTTGAGTGTAAAACCCCATAAAATGAGTGTAAAAGACTACTAAGCCTCCTTTGAAGGATGTTGAGCTCCATTTGACTTGCTGGCTTGTATTCTCATCCTTCCCCCCTTTTTTTATTTTCCTTTATATATATATATATACTTTTTTGTTTGTTTTTCTCTTGGGGAAAAGATGGAATGATATGGCTTCTGACAAGTATCGATCTAAGAGAATTTTCGAAACTCCCCCTTAGTGACTGCCTACAATCCCCAGGTTACTGATCCACATTTATTTGTCAAGGAGTATTGGGCCTTAGAAATTTTTCAAATTTTTCAAGGAAAGGCATATATATATAAGTACAAGCATGCATACAGGGTAATGTCAAGCACAAAAAAATACACACAACTTATGCATGATGCATGCATTATACACAATCTACCCTTCATGCTTCTCAATGTTTGTTCAACATAAATGCATTACTAATCCTAGTGCAGACCTAAGTATGTATGCCCTCACCCTTGCACATGCCAAGTTCTCTCCTGATTTTATTGAATTGATCATGGTTTATGGGTTTTGTGAAGATGTCTGCCAGTTGATTGTGGGTATCAACAAAGTTTAACTCAAAATCCCCCTTGCCTACATGATCTCTTAGAAAATGATGGCAAATGTCAATGTGTTTGGTTCTGGAGTGTTGAACAGGATTTTTAGATAAGTTAATAGCACTTGTATTGTCACACAAGATTGGCACAGAACTCACTTCAACATTCAAATCAAGCAATTGATTTTTGATCCAAAGTCCTTGGGCTCCACAACTTTCAGCGGATACATATTCAGCCTCGGCCGTTGAGAGAGCTACTAAATGTTGTTTCTTAGAGGCTCATGAAACTAGGCATCCACCAAGAAATTGGCAGTACCCACTATTACTTTTGCGATCAACAATGCATCCAGCATAGTCAGCATCGGTATATGCAATTAAATCAAATGAGCTACCAATTGGAAACCACAACCCAAAGTCTAATGTGCCAATTAAATACCAAAAAATCCGTTTAACAGCCATTAGATGAGATTCTTTTGGACATGACTGAAAATGAGCACATAGACATACACTTAATTGAATGTCAGGGTGGCATGCTGTTAAATACAGTAGTCATCCGATCATACCTCAAAACAGTGTAGGATCTACTGTTTTACCATTTTCATCTTTATCCAGCTTCGTGGTTGTGGCCATCGGCGTTGATATGGGTTTTGCTTCCGCCATCCCGTATTTCTTTAACAGCTCAAGGGTGTATCTGGCTTGGTTATGAATATACCTTCGGTCATTTGTTTAACCTGCAATCCAAGGAAAAAATTTAGTTCTCCCATTAAGCTCATCTCAAATTCTCCTTGCATAATTCCTGCAAATTCATCACATAGAACATTATTAGTAGCTCCAAAAATTATGTCATCAACATACACTTGAACTACCAATATGTCTTTACCTGATCTTTTCGTGAAAAGTGTTTGATCAACCTTACCTCTTTTAAAGCCATTCTCAATCAAAAATGAAGTAAGCCTTTCATACCATGCCCTTGGAGCTTGTTTCAATCTGTACAGGGCCTTCTGCAACTTGTACACATGCTTTGGATGTTTTGAGTCTTCAAAACCTGGAGGTTGTTCTACAAAAACATCCTCTTTGATGTACCCATTTAGAAAGGCAGATTTAACATCCATCTGAAATAATTCGAAGTTGAGAGAGCAAGCAAAGGATAATAAAATCCATACTACACCGGGGCAAAAGACTCATCAAAATCAATACCCATCTCTTGGCTATACCCCTTGGCTACAAGACGGGCCTTGTTCCTAACAACCAATCCCGTGTCATTGAACTTGTTTCTAAAAACCCATCAGGTTCCTATCACGGGTTGACTCCTTGGACGAGGCACGAGAGTCCACACTTTGTTTCTTTCGAACTGGTGCAGCTCTTCATGCATAGCCTGGATCCATGATTCATTTTGAAGAGCTTCATGAAAATTCTTAGGCTCTTCTTGTGAGATCAAAGCCATTAAATCTTCCTCTTGTACTTGCCTTAATGAAGATCTAGTTCTTACCCCATCCTCAGGATTACCTATGATGTTTTCAGCTGGATGATCCTTCAGAAAAGTAGAAGAACTAGGCAAGTCGGGATGCTGCACTTGTTGCTCTTGCAATGTCTCAATTGAGGGATCTTCATCCTCTTCACTTTTGCTGGGTATGCCGTCAATTGGTTCATCCTTGGCCTTAGCATCATCTGGACATTTGCGATCTTCATCTGCATCCACAATTGGAATAGATTGATTGGTTAGCTTCAATTCAGATTCATTAAAAATAACATGAGGACTTTCTTCAACAACCAGGGTCCTTTTATTGAATAGTCGATAAGCTCTAGAGTTAAGTGCATAACCTAGAAAAATTTCTTTGTCACTTTTCTCATCAAACTTACCAAGGTTGGACTTACCATTGTTCAGAATGAAACATGGGCATCCAAAGGGTTTGAGATGAGATAGATTCAGTTTCTTACCCTTGTAAAGCTCATATGGAGTTTTTTTCAAGATAGGCCTTACCATTGCCCTGTTGATGATGTAACATGCCGTATGTCACGTCCCGACACGGAATATCGGAACGTACAGTCAGAAATAGCTAGAAATAATTATAAGCTAATCTAAGCATTAACGCATGTGCTATGAAAAGAGATAACTTTATTGGTCATGAAACATTTCAAATCTAGTACAATATCCTTAAGCCAACTTTAATACAAACTGAGGCAATATCAACTTAACATGAATATCATAACTGTAGCTAAACACCCTCTAAGGCACAACTAAGAGTAGGATAACTATGCCAACTCAACATCTAGAACTGGTACACTCCAATCATCACTCCTGCCCATCCCTAACGGTAAGTGCATCATCACCTGAGCTGCCTGGAAAAATGGGGGAGACAACTATATGAGCGAACGCTCAGTAGATAATAATAGGTAAGTTTATGTAATTAACCAATTATTCTATTTTTATATGAAATGATAAGAAAAGAAATGACGATACAGAATAAAAACAACGTAATATAAAGATCTTGCAAGGTCAAGGAAATATAAGATACCTGGATTTCAACAAGAATATCATGTATCAAGTGTAACAGGAAATTGTAACGAGGAAATGGCCACCAGCAAGTATTTTAAACAAGTCAAGCATGATCAAGTAACAAGAGATAACAAGAGATTTCTGTCGTAGACATCACGCTAGTCATGCACTCGGTGCAATGCCTCACCTTGTCATTACAAACTCCCATGGGCACAAGTACTTTTCGGGCGCTCTCCCCAGGACCAGACTGGGCCCTTATGATGTGTTGGCATTGATTTATCGGATCCAAGATCCCAAGTTCCGTCTAGACATTTAGTCAAGTTTGTGGCCAAATACTCAGAGGAATTACTATCCAGAAGTTCAAGATTTAAAGGACTAACCTATCCTTGGATTCAAGAGCATAAAACACGATAAAACTCGTCTCTAAGAGATGTACGGTCATATAGAGGCCGCTCAAAGGATATATGCGGCTAACACTGGGCCGCACTTACAGGAGCTGGACTGAAACTCAGCCCACGAGGTCAAGAATGAACGGCTGACAGTGTGTCGCTCTAAAGATGAACGGTAAGTTCTGGGCCGCGCAGGTCCAGAAGACCTTAAGACCCATGAACATGATGTACGGGCCATACAGGGCCGTATTAAGGATATGCGGTCCAATAGAATCCGTATAAGGTTTGAATGGTCATATTCCAGACGCACCACCTGGGCTTGGCTAGAAGGCTAAGAAATCACCCTATTAGACTCCGGGCTGCCAAAGATAGGGTAAAACTAAACCAGGGCCTAGTCTACTGTCTATTGGTCAATCCATGGCTTAATGGTTTGGTCGAAGATTGATCAAGGTTAATCGACAAACACTTAATGGCATAAGCCAGGTATATGCGATCGTGATTGGGCCGCCTATAAGGATATGCGGTCCACTACTAGTCGCACATGCCTCTCTTAGCCCAATTCGATCCAAGACTTATAATCCAGCGGTTCAGTCACGTAAATCAAAGTTTTTGGTGGTTCATTAGATTCTTAACAGGGATATACAGAGATCCCAAGATGATGTTAAGTCTATCGGATGGAGTGTCCGGGGGTAAGTTCAAGGCTAGCACAACTAATAGGGCTAATGACTTATTAAAAGTCGATAAATTGGTCAAACCGTTCTACTGGAGTAGAATGGCTGTCAAGCAACCTAGTATTCATTTCAGTCTTGATTTTCATGTCAATTTATCAAGGATCATGATTTACATTAATTTGATTGCCAAAAAGATGAATCAAGATGATAATGATAATGAACAAGATCATGTGGGAATAAAAAGCATGCATTTTACAGAAATTTACTTGCATAATTTACCACTTATCATATGGGTTTCTAATTTTCTAATTATAAATTAAGATACTAATATGAATCATGTAGAGCTCACACTAAGTCATTTCTGCATAGATGTGCGGTCGTTACAGGACCTTATATCTACTGGACTGAAGGGTACTTGTACGGCCAGGGCATGGCAGCCCAAGGGGTTAGGCGATCTAGGTGATGGCCGCCCATCCTTCAGGGGATATGTGGTCTAGGTGATGACCGCCCATCCCAGGATATGTGGTCATGCAGATGGCTGCCCATCCCAGGATGTGTGGTCTATTTCAAGACCTCCCAAGTCTGGTAAAATCCGATTAAACCAACCCTTGCCCGCCTTCGACGAGGTTTCTAGGGTCACATTAAAACACGAAATTCGAAGGGTATACATCATGGATTTGGGGCTTTTACTACCAATAGAAAGAACATGAAAAACTCTACAAGATGCATGAATCAATTTTAGATTTACAGCCTGAAATCGCTGCTGAAATCAAGGGGAACAAGTTCTGCGATAATTCTGACATGCCTCTACCAAACCATTAAATTTGCGTAGGATACCTAATGGAATTTATGGCTTTTTGGCTCAAAAGAAAGAGGACTAGACGTTGATTCCATCCATATATAATACTTTATATTGGGCTCGTTATTACCTACCTCAATTGGGTGAAGAAGGAAGAAGAAAGGAAGAAGAGGGATGCCGACACGTCTACACTAATCACCAGAGATCTCCCTTGATCGATCTCTACTGCGGCCGCCACTACTCCCAAAGGATTCTAGGGTTGCAGAGCTTTATTTTTATAGCTCATACACCTTCTGGATCCTTCTGTGCTGGGAGAATTCGTCAGAGCAAGTGGAGTGATTGAAACGTTGCCGCAATTGTTGACCTCTCCCAAGCTCGATCGATCACAAGTTTTAGGGTTAGGGTTTCGGTGAATTGGCAGAGGGGAAACGATCCATAGACCGTGGCCTTTCATTTGCCATCGATTTGGGCTCATTTGATGGGGTATTAAGCCCTAATTCCGTGGTTTGAGTTAAGGTTAGGTAAGTGTGCCCTTTGGGCTCAAACCATTGATTAGACCTAGTTACGAATTTTTTTTGGGTTGACCACAAAAGACAAAGTTGTTAAATAATTTATATTTTACCAAATTACCATTTTTCTAGATTTTTTTAAGGTAGTCAAAATTCCACTTGTCCTATTCACTAAGGAATTAAATATTAAATTCCAAAATTCATTCATTTCAATTTCATTTCAATTAAAATCGGGGTATTACACCCACCCCTACTTTAAGGAATTTGGTCCTCCAAATTCACTGCACTAAATACAGAAAATAGGGAATGAGATAGCTCACCTAGAATAAGTTGGGATACCGCTTCCGCATAGTATCTTTGATAAGTACAATATGAAGTGATCTAGAAGGGGAGGGGATGAATAGATCACTGTTTTCGTATATTTAAAAATTATTGCAGAGTATATTGCTAAACGGAGCTAACCTCGAGCTCTGACTATCGTAAAAGATGCAGTGCAGTTAATAGCTCAAGCAAATAGAAGGCATACCACAATATTATCACGATCAATCACACAAGGGCTCAGAGGATTTTAAGGTGGTTCGGTCCTTCAGACCTACATCCACCCCACACTCAACCTGAGTGTGGCTTCACTAAAGGCTGGGCAACACAGCTTGCCAAACAACTGCTGATACACAGCTTCCCAGGAGAACAACCTCTCCTCTTCCTCCTACCCGGAGGGAACCTCTAGCGATCAGCAGTCACTAGAACCCAGAGACTCACGTCTCTCTTCCTCTTTACCAAGAGGGAAACCCCACTAGTAGCAGCCCTGCTACTAGTGAACCAGAGGTCGAAGACCCCTCTTCCTCCCAACCCGGAGGGTACCTACAAGCAGCTCACCTGCTGCTTGCAAACCGGAGATTGACTCTCCCTACTCCTGATCTCACAGGAGGACCCCGACCTCAGTCCAGAGGATCGGAAACACAAACAATAACAGTTGAAGAAAGATAAGAACAAGAAATGAAAAATACGAACGAAGGAAATCAAATGCCAGACAATGGAAACAATGTAGCTCAATATAGAGCAATAGACTTCGGATTTGATCCGCAAGTCAGAACAATTCTTCTGATCACTCTTCTGCTCTCTTTCTATTTCTCTCTGCTATTCTTTCTTCTTTCTTTTCTTTTTCCTGGATCGAAGGGCTCTCTGTTTCCCTGTTTTCTTCTATGCCTCTCTTCTTCGATCACCTTCATCTGAGGACGAAGGATTCTATTTATAGCATCAACAGCAGATGGATAGGGCATGAAACGCGTGTGCCTCCCACGCTCGATCCACAAGTTTCCTGTCACGTGCCTTTATCAAATTGGTTCCTCTTGTCTCGGATCACGTGCAGCCCTGGAGTGTGGAATGTTCTTCCTCGGACCTGTAATGAGATTAAGTCCATTAATACGCTGCATGGCCATTAAAACCAAAACTGCATGAGGTATAGTAACAACAACACGACGTGACTATTTCTCGAGATGACATAAGAACGACACGAGATATTCTGTAACAGATCAGATATACAGAAGATAATGACACGAGGTGAGGTTATAAGCAAGAGAGACACGAGGTTACGAATGCAAAAACAACACGAGGACAATATAAGGAAACGACTCGAGGTGAAAACAACACGAAGTGAAGTTAGACACGAAGTAAAAAGCAACGACACGAAGTATAGTGGTGACAAACACACACTACACAGAAAAATGACACGAAATAAAAATAATGCTAAGTGAAAACAGTAATCGACACGCGGTGAGAACAACACGAGGATAGTGAGAACAGCACGAGATGAAAACAACACAGGCTGATAACGACACAAAGTCGAAACAGTAAATGACACGGGATAACACTGCACGAGGAAAAACGACACGAAGACTTAATAATAATAAAAAAAAACGACATGAGGTGGCAATAAAGGAGAACGACATGAAAACAACATGGACTGCAACCGAAACCGACACGAAGTCAAACAGTACAACACGAGGTGTTGTAACCAAGACGAAGTGCCAATCAATCACGAAGACAGTATGCAAAGAAACGACTCGAAGTGAGATGAGAACAGAATGAAACAAAGAAGACGACACGGAGTGCATAAAACCAACACGAAGACGTGGACTATAGTAACCGTCACGAAGTGTGGTTACTAAGCAGGAATCGACACGAGGTCTACAGAAAAACTACTCGAAGTTCATCAGAACTTTTAGAGCAGCTTCAGAAACACGACACGAAGTCATGAGAAGAGAAAAACAATCACGAAGTGAAACGAACACTTGAACTTAGACTGACTTAGAGACTCAGCGAAAGGACTCGAAGACAGGAATACAAAGGATGACATGGAAACAACACAGTAAACAAAGACTGCACGAGGTGAAAGACAACACTCAAACAGACGACAACATGGCTAACTCGACACGAGGTGAAAACGCGAAGCAAGAACTACATGATGTTTGAGGAAAAACAGCACGAAGACAGAACATGAACGAACACACGAAGTGTTACCTCTTAGCAGTTATTTCATATAAAACCATGGATAACTCAAGTGCAAGATATCTGATCAAAAATAACAAGAACAATTAACATAGTGTTGCTCATCATCAAAATACTTAGGGAAGACACACAATCCAACAATCTCCCCCTTTTTGATGATGGCAACACTATATTAAGTATGAGAGATAAGTTCAAAAGAGATCAATTCAGGATATTTAATGCAGACAACTTAAAGCATACTTGCTTCCTTACTTCCCTTGATGAAACCTGAACACTCCCCCTCACTCCCCCTGAACACAGCAACAGTTTACCAACAGTTTACCTCAGACTTGATAACTAACTCCCTAACTCCCCCTCAACTCAATTCTCTCCCCCTTTGACATCATCAAAACTAGGGTCAAATCTGAAGATACAGAGAAGGGAAAATTGCTGACTATAGAGAGAAAACAGGACAGAGTAAGGCAGATAAATGGAGACTATTGAGATGTTTAGTCAATTAAGAAAGCCATTAATTTTATGTGAGGATTTTTGAGGAACAGTTAGTCAGACTGTGCAAAAACTGTGAATAAGGATTTGCTCCATACACAGAACCAGATTCTAAGCAAGTGAGGTACAAGATACCAGTTTGATCAAAATAAGTCTTTACTGAGAGAGTATTATGTAAGACAGCCAGAAGACAAAGACCTGTGGTATTGAGAACAAACAAATCAAAAGCTATACTTCAAGTGAGCAGGATCTTTAAAAATGGTCAAGATCAGAGATAAGTCTGTCAAGTACACCTTTGACATTAGGGAGACACCTTGTTTAGAGGCAAGAATCCCCAGTTACTCGGTGGCAGGACCACATTACCCCTTCTGATAAGAGGACAGAGATAGTATTCTAGCTGGTGTTGACATTAAGGTGACACCTTTATCTGAGGCCAGACACCCCAGTTACTAACCAGATATGTACCATAGCTCTGTATGATCAAGACAACTATTAAGACCAGATGATTACTGCCATCTCATGACATGGGAAGCTTTCACTTCATTGATGAAAATCCCAGTTTCTCAATGAGTAGTTAACAAAGTTGATAACCCTTTTATGAATTTTGTTTTTATTTACCAGCTCTTAAAACCTTGTTAATGAAGCTTGAGTCCGTTTGAGAACAATACACCAGATCCAAGGTGATTCAGACTAAAGCACAAAATACCTCATTTTGGACTCACCATTGACTAAGTAGGTATGCTGTACTGACTAGATCAGAAGACAGTTACAGTGTATGAAGATTAATCTTGAATTCAGATTTTGATCTCAGTGGGACTAACAGCTGAAATTCCAACAAGAAATTAGATGAACAGCCTTAAAGAGTAAAGCATCCAACATTTTCTTTTATACACCTAATCAACCTGATTCTCTTATGATGTCAGCAAAATGTCGTTCGGAGTATGTTCAAATTAGGTCAAAGATCAAGACATCTATTATAAATCATCTCCCCCTGAGACCTTGACCCCAATACAGACTTAGCCAAGACAACCCTCAACGCACTTCAAAAAAAAAAAACACCATGATGAATATGATAAGCATAATAGCACATGACATGGTATTCAGAAATCAAATTTTCAATCATGAAATTATGTAAATACCTAGTTCTCTGCGCATAGTGCTAAATTTTTCAGTATCCAGTGGCTTAGTAAAGATATCTGCAATTTGTGAGTTAGTGCCAACATGGATCAACTCAAAAGTCTTCCTTGCTACTTCATCTCGAATAAAATGATGCCTGATTTCAATGTGTTTAGTTCGAGAATGAAGTACAGGATTCTTTGCAATGTTTATTGCACTAGTATTGTCACAAAAGATAGAAGTACAACCTAGCTCAACCGAGTAATCCAGAAGCTGGTGTTTTATCCATATAACCTGTGTGCCACAGCTCCCTGCTGCCACATATTCAGCTTCAGCAGTAGAGAGAGCCACAGAGTGTTGCTTCTTGGATCCCCAAGAGACTAAGCACCCTCCTAGAAATTCGCAGTGACCACTAGTGCTCTTCCTGTCCAATTTACATCCTGCATAATCTGCATCAGTGTATGCAATGAGATCTAAGTTACATGATGCAGGATACCAGAGACCTAGATCATGAGTGGCAGATAAGTATCTAAAGATTCTCTTTACAGCTGCCAGATGCAATTCAGTAGGTCTAGCCTGGTATCTGGCACACATCCCTACACTAAATTGAATGTCGGGCCTGGATGCAGTTAAGTAGAGGAGTGAACCGATCATACCTCTATATAGTTTAGCATCCACCTCTTTACCTTTTTCGTCTGAATCCAGTGAGGAGCTGGTACCCATGGGTGTTGAGATTGTCTTGAGGTTGGTCATTCCAAACCTTTTCAGCATCTCCAGAGTATACTTGGTTTGATTTATGAAACAACCATCCTCCATTTGTTTGACCTGCAGCCCAAGAAAATATTTTAGTTCGCCAACTAGACTCATTTCAAATTCTTGGGACATAGACTCAGAAAAGTCTTTACATAATTTTGAGTTGTTAGATCCGAAAATGATATCATCAACATATACCTGGACCACAATTAACTCCTTTCCGAGACTTTTGGTGAAGAGGGTTTGGTCAACCTTACCTCGAGTGTAGCCCTTGCTCACAAGGAACTCAGAAAGTCTCTCATACCAGGCTCGGGGAGCCTGCTTCAATCCATAGAGGGCTTTATTCAACCTAAAAACCATGTTAGGCTGAACAGAGAAATTAAACCCAGGAGGTTGTTCAACATATACCTCTTCCTTCAATAACCCATTTAAGAATGCGCTTTTGACATCCATTTGCTGTAGCCGAATTTTTCTAGAGCATGCAAATGCAAACAGAATTCTTATAGCTTCCATCCTAGCTACTGGTGCATAGGATTCATCAAAATCCACACCAAATTCCTGACTGTAGCCTTGAGCTACAAGTCTTGCTTTGTTTCTAGAGATAGCACCATTTTCATCAATCTTATTTTTGAAAACCCATTTAGTGCCAATGACATGAGTGTTTTCAGGTCTAGGAACTAGTTTCCATACATTATTTTTCTCAAATTGATTTAATTCCTCACCCATGGAGGATACCCAAGAATCATGCTTTAAAGCCTCTTCCACAGTCTTGGGTTCTACCTGAGATGTCAAAGCAGCTAAGTCCTGTTCTTGGACAGTTCTAAAGTGAGACCTTGTCCTAGTGGGATCATGCAAATTACCTATGACATTTTCACTAGGATGATCTTTGTGAAATATTACCTCACCTGAGGGTTCACCTACCTCAGTTGCTCCTTCTTGTTGTAAGTTTTCTGGTTGAGCAGTTTGCTGCATCTCTCCTACTTCAATTTTCTCCAAGAAATCTCCCTCATCAGGTGACTCCCTGTCATCATTTGTCCTTTTGTCAGATAGAACATTCTCATCAAACACCACATGAGGTGTTTCTTCAACAGTTTGCTCATCTTTATTGAAGACTCTGTAAGCCCTAGAGGTTTCTGAATATCCGAGAAAAATTCCAGGAGAGCTTCTTGCTTCAAACTTATCCAAACCATTCTTACCATTATTGTGGATGAAGCATTTGGAACCAAAGATTTTAAAGTAAGAAATGTTTGGCAGCTTACCCTTGAGGAGTTCATAAGGAGTTTTCTTATGAGTAGGTCTTACCAAGGCTCGATTTAAAATGTAGCATGCTGTATTTGCAGCTTCTGCCCAAAATCTCCTTGGAAGTCCACTCTCAATTAGCATAGTCCTGGCCATTTCAATTATTGACATGTTTCTTCTCTCAACAATTCCATTCTGCTCCGGTGTCCTGGGAGAAGAAAATCTGTGAGTCACTCCCTCTCTTGAGCAAAATTCAGAGAATGACGAGTTTTCAAACTCTCCTCCATGGTCAGACTGAATTGTAATGATATTATGTTCACCTTGCAGTTTGATTTTATTAAAAAGTTCTTCAAAGTGAGCAAAAGCATCATTTTTATTTGCTAAACAGAACAACCAAGAAAATCTAGTGAAGTCATCAACTATGACTAGACCATATCTCTTACCTGACAGGCTTTGTATTCGAGTAGGACCAAAGAGATCCATGTGCAAGTGCTGTAGTGGTTTAGATGAGAGACCCTCAGTTCTCAACTTAAAAACTGCACGAGTCTGTTTACCTTGAGCACAAGCATCACAGAGCTTGGACCCTAACTGGAATTTTATTTTGGGCAAACCTCTGACTAGGTTATAATTAGACAGTTTATTTAAAGTAGACACACTAGCGTGGCCTAGACGCCTATGCCAGTCAAAAGCAACCTGTTCAGAATTAGCAGACAGACACAAGTTTGTTTCAGAATTATCATCAAGATCAACGATGTACACATTATTTACTCTATGACCTTTGAACATGATGTTATCAGAATTCAGCTCAAAAACAGTGCACGAGTTGTGGTCAAAGAGTACCTTGTGTCCTTTGTCACAAAGTTGACTTATACTTACCAAGTTGTGCTGAAGTCCTTCTACAAGATACACATCTTCAATGGAGTTAGTGGAGGACTTACCAACCGTGCCAATTCCAATTATTCTTCCTCTGTTATTTCCTCCGAATTTGACCAAGCCCCCAGACTTCATTTTTAGTTTGCTGAATTTGGACCGGTCTCCTGTCATGTGCCTGCTACAGCCGCTGTCAAGATACCACTTGTTATGCTCAGCTGCCAGGCTGACCTGCAAAAATTCAGACAGAGTAATGTGGGACCCAATTCAAATTGGGTCCAAAACCAGTTTTCAGATTATGCAGAAAGCACTTGGGAATCCACATTTGTTTTATAGTTCTCTTCAGTGGATTTATGTGGGTTGATTCTTCCCTTTTGTTATTTCTTGGTGGGTGTTGAATAAGCTTATTCCTATTTGAACTATGCTGTTTCTGAACAAAGACATTGTTGGTTGGCCTCTTAGAAGATGTGCGTGTGTGTTGAGCATAATTCATGTAAGCATTTTTACTCCAATAAAATTTGTGCTGAAACTGGTGATCGTTGCCATGCTCTACTTGATAATTAGCATGATGAGTTTTCTTAACAAAACTTTTCGCTCTTTTTGTGGCCTCTATAGGACTGGTCCTGTGAGGACCTTTGTTCCACGCCTGCTGTACATGAGCAGTGCTTGTCTCAGGATTTCCTGACTTAGATTGCTGACCAGTGGAGTGAATGAATTTACTGGTCGAAGACTTCATTGTAGAGACAGATTTGGAACTGGATGGTGTTTCCAGTTTCTCTTTGCCTTTGGCGGGGCAGAACGTGATAGTCTTAAATTCAAAGGGTTTTTTACTAGTAGGATTGTATCCTAATCCCTCCCTATTGAAGTTTACCCTCGACCCCAGAAGGACATTCAGGTTGTTTCTCCCCTCTGTAAACTTTTCAAGCACTTTTTCTTTGTCCTCAATCTCCTTCTGAAATTCATTGCATTGGTCCTGGAGTTCCTGATTAACTGTTCTAACTGCCTCATATTTTTCAGCCATCAGTCTAATCTCTCCTTTAGACTCTTCAGCTTTACACTTCAGCTCATCTATTCTAGCTAGACTCTCCTCTCTTTCCATTCTCAACCTCTCAATCTCACCTTTAACCTGGTCTAGCTCAATGGCCATCTCCTTGGTTTTCATGCTATCAGTGACAATAGAAGAGTGTTCTTCAGACAGAGAATGAAACTTACGTCTAAGCATTCTGTGCTCCTTGTTTAAACAATTATATTTACTTAACAGGTCGCCATAGGCGTCCTCCCAATCATCCAAAGTAAAATTCTCAAATAAATTTGTTACCTCTTTCTCATGGTCGGCCATGAGGCAGGTCTTCTCTTCATTTTCACTGGACGAAGTGGCTTCTGGGTCCTCCTCCTCATCGCTCCATGTGCACAGCATGGCCTTCTTCTTCTTGTGCACCACATTCTTCTGGTGTCCTGGAGCCTTAGCTTGTAGCTCTGGACATTCACTTTTCATGTGACCGGATTTCTGACAATGATAGCAAGTGATCTTCTTAGCAGACCGGTTCTTCTCAAATCTTCGTTCAGGAGACTTCATTGCAGCATTAAATTTCTTCCTCCTGTAGAATTTTCCTTTTGTTCTTAGGAACTTTCTGAACTGCCTGGTGAGCATAGCTCGCTCGTCCTTGTCCAGGTCTGAGAGTCCATCAGACCCTTCGCTGCTATCATCACTGCTGCTGCTGCTGCTGTTGTTGCTCTTCTTAGTATGTCGTGAAACCTTCAGAGCAACATTCTTTCCCTTTCTGTCATGCCCATCGTTTCCTCGTTTGAAATTCATTTCATGGGTCATGAGAGAACCAATCAGCTGGGTTACTGTCATGATGGATAAATCTCTTGATTCCTCTATTACAGTCACCTTGGTATCCCAGACGGGAGTTAGAGACCTAAGGATCTTCCTGACTATGTCTTCTTGTTGAATATCCTTTCCAAGGCCTTTCAGACTGTTGATGATCACAGATAATCTGGCATACATTTCTGTGATCGGCTCCTCTGGCTTCATCTTAAATAACTCATATTGAGTTGTAAGTATGTTGATCTTGGTAGCCTTCACCTGAGATGTGCCCTCATGAATTAACTGCAAATCATCCCACATGTTCTTTGCAGTCTTGCACGCTGAGATCCTTGAATATTCTTCCGGATGGACGGCACACTGTATGATGTTAAGAGCTGTCCAATTCAGTGCGGAGAGTTTGACCTGATCTTCTGTCCACATATCTTCATTCGGTGGAAGGGTGTATGGACCATCTGTAATGACTTTCCATAGCTTGTTGCTTTGGGCCCTGATAAAGACTTCCATCCTGTTCTTCCAGAAGAAGTAATTATTACCATCAAAGAAAGGGGGGCGGGTGATAGACTGCCCATCAGCTATGAAACTGCGAGGACCATTGGATCCGTTTCCCTGGCCGTTGGACCACATTCTGGGAAAAACCTGCTCTGATACCAACTGATAAGTACAATATGAAGTGATCTAGAAGGGGAGGGGATGAATAGATCACTGTTTTCGTATATTTAAAAATTATTGCAGAGTATATTGCTAAACGGAGCTAACCTCGAGCTCTGACTATTGTAAAAGATGCAGTGCAGTTAATAGCTCAAGCAAATAGAAGGCATACCACAATATTATCACGATCAATCACGCAAGGGCTCAGAGGATTTTAAGGTGGTTCGGTCCTTCAGACCTACATCCACCCCACACTCAACCTGAGTGTGGCTTCACTAAAGGCTGGGCAACACAGCTTGCCAAACAACTGCTGATACACAGCTTCCCAGGAGAACAACCTCTCCTCTTCCTCCTACCCGGAGGGAACCTCTAGCGATCAGCAGTCACTAGAACCCAGAGACTCACGTCTCTCTTCCTCTTTACCAAGAGGGAAACCCCACTAGTAGCAGCCCTGCTACTAGTGAACCAGAGGTCGAAGACCCCTCTTCCTCCCAACCCGGAGGGTACCTACAAGCAGCTCACCTGCTGCTTGCAAACCGGAGATTGACTCTCCCTACTCCTGATCTCACAGGAGGACCCCGACCTCAGTCCAGAGGATCGGAAACACAAACAATAACAGTTGAAGAAAGATAAGAACAAGAAATGAAAAATACGAACGAAGGAAATCAAATGCCAGACAATGGAAACAATGTAGCTCAATATAGAGCAATAGACTTCGGATTTGATCCGCAAGTCAGAACAATTCTTCTGATCACTCTTCTGCTCTCTTTCTATTTCTCTCTGCTATTCTTTCTTCTTTCTTTTCTTTTTCCTGGATCGAAGGGCTCTCTGTTTCCCTGTTTTCTTCTATGCCTCTCTTCTTCGATCACCTTCATCTGAGGACGAAGGATTCTATTTATAGCATCAACAGCAGATGGATAGGGCATGAAACGCGTGTGCCTCCCACGCTCGATCCACAAGTTTCCTGTCACGTGCCTTTATCAAATTGGTTCCTCTTGTCTCGGATCACGTGCAGCCCTGGAGTGTGGAATGTTCTTCCTCGGACCTGTAATGAGATTAAGTCCATTAATACGCTGCATGGCCATTAAAACCAAAACTGCATGAGGTATAGTAACAACAACACGACGTGACTATTTCTCGAGATGACATAAGAACGACACGAGATATTCTGTAACAGATCAGATATACAGAAGATAATGACACGAGGTGAGGTTATAAGCAAGAGAGACACGAGGTTACGAATGCAAAAACAACACGAGGACAATATAAGGAAACGACTCGAGGTGAAAACAACACGAAGTGAAGTTAGACACGAAGTAAAAAGCAACGACACGAAGTATAGTGGTGACAAACACACACTACACAGAAAAACGACACGAAATAAAAATAATGCTAAGTGAAAACAGTAATCGACACGCGGTGAGAACAACACGAGGATAGTGAGAACAGCACGAGATGAAAACAACACAGGCTGATAACGACACAAAGTCGAAACAGTAAATGACACGGGATAACACTGCACGAGGTAAAACGACACGAAGACTTAATAATAAAAAAAAAACGACACGAGGTGGCAATAAAGGAGAACGACATGAAAACAACATGGACTGCAACCGAACCGACACGAAGTCAAACAGTACAACACGAGGTGTTGTAACCAAGACGAAGTGCCAATCAATCACGAAGACAGTATGCAAAGAAACGACTCGAAGTGAGATGAGAACAGAATGAAACAAAGAAGACGACACGGAGTGCATAAAACCAACACGAAGACGTGGACTATAGTAACCGTCACGAAGTGTGGTTACTAAGCAGGAATCGACACGAGGTCTACAGAAAAACTACTCGAAGTTCATCAGAACTTTTAGAGCAGCTTCAGGAACACGACACGAAGTCATGAGAAGAGAAAAACAATCACGAAGTGAAACGAACACTTGAACTTAGACTGACTTAGAGACTCAGCGAAAGGACTCGAAGACAGGAATACAAAGGATGACATGGAAACAACACAGTAAACAAAGACTGCACGAGGTGAAAGACAACACTCAAACAGACGACAACATGGCTAACTCGACACGAGGTGAAAACGCGAAGCAAGAACTACATGATGTTTGAGGAAAAACAGCACGAAGACAGAACATGAACGAACACACGAAGTGTTACCTCCTAGCAGTTATTTCATATAAAACCATGGATAACTCAAGTGCAAGATATCTGATCAAAAATAACAAGAACAATTAACATAGTGTTGCTCATCATCAAAATACTTAGGGAAGACACACAATCCAACAATCTTCAGACTCCCAAGTAGCTTCTTCGGTCCCACGCCAACTCTACTGAATTTTGACCATCGATATGGAACGATTCCGGAGTTGCTGTTGTTTCTGGTCCAGAATCTTGATAGGTCTTTCTTCATAGGTCAAATCTTCCTTCAATTCGAAATCCACATGCTGAATGATGTGAGTGGGGTCATACACATATTTCCGTAACATAGGCACATGGAAAATATTGTGTACGCCAGACAATTGAGGCGATAATGCCAGCCTGTAAGCAACCTCTCCCACTCTATCCAGGATCTCGAATGGACCAATATATCTCAGACTTAGCTTGCCCTGAATGCCAAATCTTTGAATCCCTCTCGTAGGAGAGACCTTTAAAAATACATGCTCGCCAACCTGAAACTCCAATGCTCTCCTTCTGTTGTCGGCATAACTCTTCTATGTTGATTGGGCTACTTGTAACCGGTCTCGGATAATACGGATGTTTTGTGATGATTCTGAAATAAGATCCGGTCCAAGCCATTATTTCTCACCTACCTCATCCCAACATAACGGGGAACGACAGCTTCTTCCATACAATGCTTCAAAAGGAGCCATCTGTATGCTGGATTGATAACTATTGTTGTAGGCGAATTCAATTAATGCTAAGTGATCACTCCAACTGCCTACGAAATCAATCATGCATGCTCTAAGCATATCTTCCACTATCTGGTTGGTTCTTTTAGTCTGTCCATCTGTCTGTGGATGAAAGGCAGTACTGAAATTCAGACGAGTACCCAGAGACTCTTGCAGTCCCTTCTAGAAATGCGAAGTAAACCTGGGATCTCTATCAGACACAATGCTGACTGGTATGCCATGGAGCCTTACCACTTCCTTCAAATACAAAGCAGCCAATATATCAACTGTCCA